>JAVXUO010002568.1:0-47500 GCA_033065855.1 Escallonia rubra | reverse complement strand
CCTAAACCCCTCAACCACAACCCTCAACCCTCAACCCTAAACCCTAAACCCTCAACCCTCAACCCTCACCACTGACCCTTGACCCCTGAATAGCCCTGAGCCCTGAAGAGCCCTGAACCCTGAAGAACCCTGGACCCTGGACCCGAACCCCTGAAATCCCGAACCCCAAACGCCAAACCCGAAACCCCGACCCCAAACCCCAAACCCATATAGTACCACTAAGAGAAAAATCCTAGGTGATGGTAATAGGCGTTCCTATGTGCGAGGAATCATAGTGCCCATTTGTAGAGAAATACAAATTGGAATGACTTGAAATTTTACAGGAAAACTTAAATCTATACAAGGGTGATCTCTACCAAAATTGAGCAAAAACGCACGCCTGGATCCTCAAATATTCATGGTTGGCTTATGGCATGCACGGGCACTGCAGTTGGGCACGCGGGCACTGTGCTTGAAGGGCTTGACAAACTTGCGAGTGCTATGTTGGGCGGGCGCACGGGCGTTGTGCTAGGTGGGTGTGGGCGTATGGGCACTGTGCTGGATGGGCGCAGGGGCGTAGTGCTAATCATGCTTGGTGCCAAGGGGCAGCCCATGAAATTTTTCCCCGACTAGAGCTGTTGACGCCCTCGTCAACTTCTGCATGTGGTAGGCTTCAATTTTGTCGTTCTGGGCTGATAAGTCTGCTGGTTGTTCCCAGGTGTTCTCTTCTTTTGTACAACCCTACCACCTGACCATGTACTCCTGATGGTGCTTGCGGGATGCTGTAATCACTCTATCATTCATAATAGATTTGGAAACTCGTTTTCCTGCTGCTTTGGGTTTGATTCCTTGTGTCTTGATTTTTCCCCTTGAAGGGTCTGTTGTGTCTTCATAGAATGGTTTTAACATGCTGACGTGAAAGACGGGATGGAGTTGGCGGCTCCACCACTGGCAAAGCGACTTTGTAAGCCATCTTGCCGATATTCTTTACTATAGTCAATGGTCCCTCATATTTATGTATAAGGCGGGAGTCTATTCAACTTAAGTATTTACGGTCTTGTGGCAATAGCTTAACCATGACTTTGTCGCCCATGTTGAACTCATGGGATCTCCTATTCTTATCAGTGTGTTTCTTCATTCTTCTGGCTACTTTTTCAAGATAGAAATGAGCTAGATCAATATTCTGCCTTCATTTTTCACTGAAGCTTACGGCCCTTGTAAACTTTCCTATGTTGGGGACTTTCACTGTATGAGGTAATAATGGCTGCTGACCATTCATAATCTCGAAAGCACTATTCCTTGTCAAAGAGCTCTTGCGTTAGTTGAAGCATAGTTGGGCAACATCTAGCAGCTTTACCCAATTTTTTGTGTTGCATTGACGAAATGGCAGAGGTACTCTTCTAACATGGAATTGAACCGCTCCGTCTGACCATCTGATATCGGGTGATAGCTTGAACTCATCAAAAGTTGGGATCCAAATAACTTAAAGAGTTCAATCCAAAAGTTCCCAGTGAAGCGGGAGTCGCGGTCACTGACAATGTCTTGAGGCATACCCCAATACTTCACCACATATTTAAACAATAGTTATATTGTCTCTTCGGCCGAGCAATACTTAGTTCGGAAATAAAGCTTGCATACTTGTTAAATCGATCCACGACAACAAGAATTATGCCTAAGTCTTCACCCTTTGGCAAACTAGTGATGAAGTCCAGCGATACACTTTCCCACGGTCTCATGAAAACTGGCAACAGTTACAGTAATCATGTTTCCTTTCTATGCTCCACCTTGTCCCGTTGACAAGTGAGGCATGTCTTCACATATTCCTGCACATCATCCCCCATTTGGGGCCAGCAGTAACCCTGTTGAACGAGAGCCAGTGTTCTCTCCCCTCCGGCGTGGCCTGCTCAAAAAGTGTCATGGCATTCTCGAATCAATGTTTGTCTCAAATCATCAACTCTGGGGACGTACACACGTCTTCCTTTGGTCATTAGCAAACCATCTTCTTGCCAAAACTTTTGGGTTTTATCGCTCTCGACCAGTTTCAGTAGTTGTTAAGCTACATAGTCCTTAGTGAGGACCTTCTTGATCTTCTTTCCGATGTTGTTAGCAAACTCGGTTGTCTGCCCTAATAATAGCATTCGTGGCTGTCAAAGCCAACTGATCTAGTTCGGTTCTTCTGCTGAGTGCATCTGCTACACTGTTGGTTGAACTTGCCCTGTACTCGAGCATAAAGTTAAACTCTGCCAAAATTTCCTGCCATCTGGCCTATTTGGAGGTGAGCTTGGATTGACTTTAGAAATGGCTCACTGCAGTATTTTCTGTCAGCACTACGAAGCTAGAGCCGAGCAAATAGTGCCTCCAAACTCTGAGATAATGGACTACTGCGAGTAGTTCTTTCTCATGAGTAGTGTAACGACGTTCTGCCTTGTTGAGCTCCCTACTCTCGTATGCCACATGGTGACATTCTTGCATTAGAACCCCTTCTAGTGTAAAGTCAGAAGCAACTATATGAACTTCGAAAGACTTGGACACATCCGGGAGTGCAAGTACTGGATCTTCTAACATGGCATGCTTCATGGCAGAAAAGGCCGTTTGACATTCCTTGGACCATTCCCAAACTTTGCTCTTCTTCAGTAGTTCAGTTAGGGGATGGGCCATCCTTGAATAGTCTCTGACAAACTTCATGTAGTAGTTGGTCAATCCTATGAAGGATCTCAGTTTTGACACATTAGTTGGTGGCTACCACTCCTGTATGACTTGAACTTTGGCTGAGTCCATCCTTATTTGACCGTGTTCTATCACATGACCCAAGAATTTAATCTTAATCTGCGTGAAAGTGCATTTTTATAGCTTCATATATAACTCGTGCTCCCTCAATCGAGTAAGCACCTTCCTCAAGTTCTCCAGATGCTCCTTCATACTGGAACTGTAGATCACAGTATCATCAAGATAAACCACTACAAAATCATCAATGTAGTTTTGCAAAACGTGATTCATTAAAGTACAAAATGTGGCAGGGGCGTTGGTCAGACTGAACGCCATGACCAGGAACTCATACACACCATATATGGTGACGCAAGTCGTCTTCGTTTCATCCTCTTTGGCAATCTGAACCTACCAATACCCTAACTTCAAGTCCAACTTGGTAAATACTCTTGCCTTACTGAGCTGATCAAAGCAATCGACGACTAAGGGGATATGATACTTGTTCTAAATGGTCACCTTGTTTAATGCCCTATAATCCACACACATTCGGAGGGAACCATCTTGTTTCTTCTGAAAAAAGACTGGTGCACTGTAGGGTGACTTTACTGGAGTGATCAAAAGCATCGATTCTCTCTTTTGCTTGAGGATGCCTGGAGCATGATGGTCGCTCTTGAACATGTTCACCATCTGTGCTTCCAAAGCATCGATTCTCTCTTTTGAGTTGGCCATATTTTTTCCAACAAACTATCCCATAATTTTGGCTAAAGCCACGGTCCCTTGAGCAACCACGGCTCTGATAGCACCTGACACACGTTGGCCCTTGATGGCATAAAGGAAACTGTGTGTGGCACTCGACTTGCCGCTTGTAAGAAGAGTCCGCCAACCAATCCCAACAATTTATAGCAAATAGTGCATCAATATTGCATAAAACAGTGCACAAGGAGTAAATTTCAACACAAGGGTAAAACGGTCGCAAATATTCTCATTACTTCAATAACATCATTACAACTTACCAAAGGCTTTGTTTGCATCCACAATATGCAGTCCAGCTAGACAGGCAAGCTAAAACAAAGCAAGGGACTCTCGGGTATGGGTGTCTGGCGCAAGGCTACATGACCTCCCATATAGTACCACTAAGAGGAAAATCCTAAGTGACAGTAGTAGACGTTACTATGTGCGAGGAATCATAGTGCCCCTTTTTAGATAAATACATCTCGGAATAACTTAAAATTTTACAGGGAAACTTAAATATATACAAGGGTGATCTCCACCAAAATTGAGCAAAAACTCACGCCTGGGTCTTCAAATCTTCACTGTTGGCTTACGGCGTGCATGGGCACTACAGTCGGGTACGCGGGTGCTGTGCTTGAAGGGCGCATAGGCGTAAGGCTTGACGAAGTTGCGAGTACTATGTTGGGAGGGCGTATGAGCGCCGTGCTAGGTGGGAGTGGGTGCATAGGCCCTGTGTTGGATGGGCGGAGGGGCGAGGTGCTAGTCATGTTTGGTGCCAAGGGGAAGCCCTTGACACCAAGGCATGTCTGTGTGGGTAAGAAGCGGATAACACTTCCTAAATAGAGATATTTGCTTAGATCTTCTTCAATTGCCTTAATATCTCATCGTCTGGGGGGTCTTGGGAGAACGATGGGTCTGATATGGCTAGTTGTGGAACGGTTTTATAAAATCGACCTAATCTTGCCAAATTTGGCACCTCGGGCCTAAACACAAAGCCCGTATCTTCATCATAATCTTCTTCCACAGTTGAATGCCTAGCCTTCTGTCAACTATTCCCACGAAATTACATCACAGAACTCTGGTAAAGATTCAAACACATAAACAGAATGAACATACGGGCTTGCTGGAGTAATAAGTGTAATTGGATCTACCACTCGTAGACCATCATTGATAATGTTGACCCAGTGAATTGGTAAGGGTTCCTTCCTGACGTTAGGTCTAGTAGGAGGAGAAACTTTGCCTTTATCAATAAGGTCATGTATGGTATGTCAGAGGCTCATATATCTCTCTGTGAAGTGTCCCTCCTTTTGGTGATAGGCACAGAAAGCTTCAACGTCATACCCCTCTGGTATCACTACTAGCGTATGGGTAGGGCCGGCATGCAGTAACTTGGATATTATGCCCCTCCTTAACAATTGTTTGAACACATTGAGAAACGGGTGCATTCAACGGGGTGAACTTTCATTTTTGCTTTGAGGTCACTTCCCATGATACTAGCTATTGAGTTCGGACATTGTTGACGTTGTTGGCACTGGCAGGCTTTGGTTGGACATTAGAATTCCTGGGGCCTACTCGGTATACTCCTAGCTTCACCTTATTAGAAATGGTTCCTTTGTTAATAACGTCCTCAATATGTACTAGAGATTCCATTAGTGACTTGAATGATATATGGTAGTGGCCAGGGAGCAGATTGTTACTTACTATGTTCACTTGTTCGTCCTCTATAGGGCGATTAAACATTTGAACAACTTTCTTTATCCATCTCGTGATAAAGGTAGATACTGATTCCCTTAATGTTCTCTAGGTCTCCACGAGTGATGTCTAAATCAGCATTTTATTGGTACTGATTTACAAACTCCCGTAGAACATCCTCCCAGGTTCAGACTCGGTTTCCTCTAGGGTTTAGGGTCTGTCGGGAGCCAGCTCCAATTAGGGTGTGGTGGAAAATCTGGATAAACTGATTCTGGTTGACTCCATAGGGTGCCAACACATGCATGTACATTTTAATGTGGCTCTTGGGGTTTATAGTCCCATCAAACTTGTCCATCTCTGGCATCTTGATATTAGGAGACAATCGGTCTTCTAGGTCCATGGTAAGTGCATTGAGATCTGGTGGGTCATTTGCCCATCTCATTCGGGAGATTTGGGATTCGAGTGTAGCCAGTTTATCATTCCATTCTGAGACAGTGAGTTTCCTTTCCTCATCTTTGGATTCTTACAGCCAGTCAAACTCGGCCTTATTTTTGTAATCCCTTTTCTCAAGCTTAGTCCCATCCTCTTGTTCTTTCTTACCTCTTTTCTTAAGGTTGTACATCTCATATGATGTTCAGGCCTGTTAATCTGCAATGGCTGCAAGACTGGTCTCAAAATTCCTTTGTAACTCTTTGGCCATTGGGGTTCAAGCGATTTTCCAGATGAGTCCCTATACCAACCTCATTTAGCCTTAATTATAGAGAGAAAATTTTACAAATATTTAATCACATAAACCAGATAAACTGACTGGCAAGTTTATGCCTCATGAGGCATGAGAGGTATTGACTAATGGTAGGGCTTATGACAAATCAGCCAACAAGTTTATTTTTGGATTTTCAAAAAATTTGGGGGATGAGGCTGACTAATCATCAGGTCATACGAAAGGTGAACTAGTTATTTGGTCAGTAGGTCTAGGGTTTGATTTGAAAAAATTATGGCACATGGAAAGTTCTGACTAATCATCCGGTCACTCAAGAAGTGAACACGTCGGTTGGTCAATGGGTCTAGGGTTTGATTTGGAAAAACTTTTGGGGTAGGAAGGGTTCTGATTAACTGTTTGATCCAGTGTTATTAAAGGCGCATGCACACCTAAGGCATAAAAGGTCCCTAGAGCCTAGGCGCAAGGCGCAGGCGCGTGCCTTTTCGAAGCAAGGCGCAATATTAAAATAAATATAAATAAATAAATAATAGTGCATTAAAACAATAAAATTAAGTAAAAAAAATTCAAAACATGATAATTAATAAACTTCCAAACAATAGAAAAAGTTTCTTGCAACCTTAGTCAAAGTCGGTAATAAATCATTAAAGATTAGTGTCAAGAGCTTTATGTTTTTTTTGTGGAAAAAAATCTATACCAAAACTGAGATTTAGAAAAAAGAAAAACTATCAGCTCATAACCCTGGATTTTAGGAAAGGACTCGTTTAAATACCCAAGTGCAAAAATCACTGCCCTTAAAGAACATGTATGAATGACAGGATAAGGCTGCACCAAAACCGTCAAACCGAAAAGGTTACTCTTGCCTAAAAGATCCGTAACATGCAAAAGTAAAGGGCACAACCTGCAAAAGTAAAGGGCACAACCTGCAAAAGCGACGAGCTTTCGACGGCAACGGCAAAGGTGATGCGGCAGGTGAGACTGCGAGAGAGAGGCTGCTTCGGCGGAGCAATCGAGCTCGAGCAGCAGCCAGCAAGCCAAAGAATCTCGGCGGAGTAGTGGCCGGAGCAACAAGAATCTCGACGGTGATGCGACAGGTGAGACCGTGAGAGAAAAACTCCTTCGGTGCTACACTGTTGTGTAAATCTCGGCGGCGATGCAGAATTGGATGTTTAAAGAAAAGATGCAAATCCAACGACTATGGGTTATGCGCGCCTAGACGTGCGCCTCCCGTGCCGCGCAGCGCCTTGCGCCTGATGAGTCCAGGCGCGCGCCTTCTTGAACGCGCTGAGCCTAGCCTAGGCGAAGCGCGGGGGTTGAGCCTTAGCGCGCCTTGCGCCTAGATGCGCTTTTAATTACACTGGTCTGATCACTCGTGAGTGAACTGGTAGGTTGGTTAGTAGGCCTAAGGTTTGATTTTGAAAAACTTTTGGGGTAAGAAGGGTTCTGACCAACCGTTCAGTTGGTCAGTGGCCCTAAGGTTTGATTTTGGAAAAATTTTGGGGTATGAAGGTTCTGATTAACCGTCCGGTGACTTGTGAATGAACAGGCCTTTTGGTTAGTGGGCCTAAGGTTTGAGGTGTAAGTAGGGCTGTAAATGAACCGAGTTGTTCATGAACTGTTGGTGGTTCGTTCCCTAAAGAACTCGTCCATGTTCGTTTGTATAATATACGAATCGAACATGAACAAAATATTAGAGCTCGTTTATTAAACGAGTCGAGCATGAACATTTCAAAGTGTTCGTGAATGTGTTCGTGAACAACTCGTCTGGATAATAACTTAATTATAATATGTTCCAATCCCAAAAGTCATTTGACTTAATTATAATATAAATTAATTTAAACTTGGAAGTCCTAAAATCAGTTAAACAATTGGATCAAGTAAGGTGTAGTTCTGGTTTGGAAATAATTGTTTTGAACGAGAACACGAGTTTTCAAGTTCGAGTTCGGTTCATATAAATAAACAAACGAATTTGAGCCGAACACGAGTTTCGTGAAACAAACCGTGAACGAGTTCAAACAAAATTCTGAATATTAAACGAACACGAACACAACACATGACCTGAAACTAAACAAACGAGTTTGAACAGGCCTTTGTTCGGCTTGAACTCGATTCGTATACAGCCCTAGGTGTAAGCCAGTCAGTTTTGAATTTTCAAATATTGCACTTATTGACTTATTGTCTGGTCAGGAGCGCGGAAAATCGGCCGGTTAGTCAGTTTCTTCCCTTTTTTGCGAGATTGACCAATTAACTTACATAATAGTGGCTGGTTTCCCTGCCAATATGCCATAAGCCCAAACAGGTATTCTCCCAAAAAAGGGTAGAACACTGAGTGGTCAGGTAGTGTGGTTTCTCTCGCATGGCCAGAGTAAGGTCTCTCTTCCGTCTCGTCTTGTAACATATACCTCCCGCTCGTAATATAGGTAGTTAATAATTGGCGATCACCGGTACGTGTATGAGTCATCTACTATACCAAGAAGCCATGAGGTCCCTTTAGTACGAGGCCTTGAAGCTGAGGGTACAATCGAATATTTGCCTCATAATTAGGAAGTTTGAGGGTTTTAACCGTTGCCCTCGAGTGGGTGGGTTAAGGACAAATGTGCACGTGTGTGAGGTATAGAAATAAAAACACAAATGTCACAGTTATAATACATTGAACGTGTTATAAAATTCAAAGAAAATACAAATAGAAAAATTTTCAAGTCTAATCCTCTCAGTTTTTAGTCCCCAGCGAAGTCACCATTATAGCGAACCACCTTGGAAAAATCATCCAAAGGATTTTAGGAGTCGCCTCTTATTTAATTAAACAAAGAAAAATAATAAAAACTTGAAAATGACTCTAAAAATGTCCAAAGAGCTGGCTAGTCTATTAAAAACAAATAAATGGGTTCGGGGACTAAGTTATACAACGGGAAGGTCGTAAGCAACCGCCATACCCTTTTGGTCTCTATTTTTGGCCTTTTAACATATAACATATAAAACATTTAACCCAAAAATTATATTTATATGATTGACTTGAACTCGACGTTAGGGGTCGAACGACCTACATATCTGGTCGGACTAATCGGAATCAAAACCATCGCAGTTCGACTCTAGTTCTACGGGAGGCGACTTACACTTCAGTGTTAGACGCGAACTAAGAAATGAAAATACTCATTTTTATGATTTTTGTACTAAAAATGAAATGTGATGGCGAGAAATAGGAATAATTCTAGATTACTAAACTAGACTAGAAAATTGTAAATTACCTTGCGAGTTTGCTTCTGTAGTGAACTCTGAAACACTATGCGAATTATCCATGATGCAAGTGACTAGCTAGTTTTTCTTAAGGAACGATACACCACTTCCAGGAGAAATGGTATAAAAGCTCTAGGGAGAAAAAAACTAAATTCCTGAAAATGTAGGTCAATGACCCTATTTATAAAGGATTGGGATACCAAAAATGATAAAGATGGCAACATTAATCTGTATTCTGATGGTACATAACAGTCGACTAACCGGTCGGTTTGTCGAAAATCGGCCCGTTCATCCCATAATTTTGTAATATTTTTTTCGAATTTTGAGACATTATATGTCACTCACCCGACCTGGAGACGGACCTTCCAAAGTATTTATCAAAAATATAACCTAAAAAAGAGATAATCAGAGCTCTTAACCAAATTACAAATCCAATACTCATAAGGGGTTTTTAACAAAAAATTTCGCAAGATAACTCTATTAAGAAAAAAATATGCACAATTGACCGCATCCGCCCAAAAGTACTTAGGTAAACCATATTCGTTAAGCATTGTTCTTGCCGCTTCTTGCAATGACCTGTTTTTTCTTTCGGCAACACCATTTTGTTGAGGAGTTCTAGGAGCCGAAAATTATATGATATACCAAAGTCATCACACAAAACTCCTATTTTTGAATTTTCAAATTCTCTACCATGATCACTTCGAATGTTAGTTATCAAATATCATTTTTGATTTTGAACACGTTTTGCAAATGAAGTGAACATATCTAGTGATTCATCTTTGGTAGACAAAAAGAAAGTCCAAGTATAGCGAGAATAGTCATCAACAATAACAAAACAATATGATTTACCACCAAGACTAGTAGTAGTGATTGGTCCAAACAAATCTATATGAAGTAATTGCAAGGGTCTAGAAGTAGATACCATTTTCTTTGGTTTGTGAGAGACTTTCTTTTGCTTACCTATTTGACAAGCATCACATACTTTGTCTTTCTCAAACTTGACCTTTGGGAGTCCCCTCACAAGTTCTTTGCTTGAAATATCTTTCAAATGCTCCATGTGTATGTGACCAAGTCTTCGATGCCAAAGCCAAGATGTATCACTAATAGCACTAAGACACTTGACATCTTGGTTAGTTAAATCATTTAATTGTATGGAGTAAACATTATCATCTCTACTACCTACCAAAACAGTTTCATTATTCTTCAAGGATTGTATATTGCAATGAGAAGCCTAAAAGATTACTCTAAAATCTTTATCACTAAATTGACTAATACTTAACAAATTATGCTTCAATCCTTCAACATATAATACATTCTCAATTAAATATGGTTCCTTACCAATAGTTCATTTACCTTTAATTTTTCCTTGAGCATTGTCACCAAAGGTCGCATTTCCTCCTTCTTTAAGATCAATCGAGGTGAAAAGAGATATGTTGCCGGTCATATGTCTTGAGCATCCACTATCAAGAATTCACTTCTTGCTACTAGATTTTACTTTGAGACATACCTATAAACACAAATCAAGTAATGAATTTTGGTACCCAAATTTTCTTGGGTCTTTGGGTGTTAGTCTTACATTTGTATTCTTGACCTTTCACAACCCACATTTTCTTTCTACCTATAACATAAGCAATTCTACAAGGATAATAATTAGTCGTATGCCCTTTTTTGTTGCACCAACCGCAATGTGTAAATGGTGTGCAATAGTTCTTTGGTTGTTTTGTATGAATATTCAACCTAGCTTATTGTTACAAAATTTTAGGAGGCACGGCCATGAGATCTAATCCAAGACCACCTTTGTTTAGGCCAATTCTTTGACGTCCAAGCATGACATCCAAATTGTTTTAACCATCAACAAATTTTTCAAGACATTTTTTCAAATCACAAATCTCAAGTTTTAAAACTTCATTTTGTTTTTCTATAGCAAATTTTTTGCTAGAGATTTGTTTTGAGCTAGGAGTGTTAACAATTAATTCAACAAGGTCATTATTCACATGTTTCACATATAAATGGTTGGAAATGCATTCATTCTTGGCATGCAACTCATTATTTTGCATTCTCAACTTCTCTATTTGCTTATTAGCTTCAAGAAATTTCTTAGACAAAATAATATTTTTCTTAAAAAATTTATTGGATTCATCATATAAGCTATCATAAACATCTTCAAAGTTTTCACCATCACTATCACTACCGGAAGAAGAACTTACCTCGTCATTTGTCATGAAACACATATTTGCTTGATCATTTTTTTCATTGTCTTCATCACTTGAATCAAAGTCACTCCATGTTGGAGTATGTTCGGCATTCATTGCTTTTTCTTTCTCTTTGTTCTCTTTCTTGGAGAGTTGTCTCCTTTTAACTCTTTCCCATACATCTCTTATTTTCTTCTTTTCCTTTTTGTATATGGGACAATCCATCTTCATGTGTCCCGGCTTATGGCATTTGTAGCAAAGCTTCTCTTCATTGCTAGCATTTTGTTGTCTTCTCCCACCATTCCTTCTAAACCTTAAGAATTTTTTGAAGTTCTTTGTAACTATTGCAACATCTTCTTCATCATCACTTGACTCAAGGTTTGAAGATGAAACTTTAAGAGCTATTGATGTAGGCTTCTTCTTGACGTCTTCTTGATCAAAGGTCTTGAGTTGCATTTCGTACGTCATAAGTGAGCACATCAATTCATCAAGAGGAAAGATATTAAGATTCTTCGATTCTTGGATGGCGGTGATCTTTGCATCCCAAGCTCTTGGTAAGGACCTAATCACCTTTCTTACAAGATCACCATTAGTGAATTCCTTACCCAATTGCTTCAAAGGGTTTACAATGTTAGTGAAACGAGTATTCATATCCATAACGGATTCATTTGGAAGCATATGGAATAACTCATAATCTCTAAACAATAAGTTTATCTTGAAATCTCTAAGAAGTGAAGTTCCTTCATGCGTAACTTGTAGAGTATCTCAAATACTCTTAGTGGAATTACACATAATGACTCTATTGAGTTCATCAGTGTCTAAAGCACAAACAAGACAATTTTTCGCTCTAGCATTCATACAAATCATCTTCTTATCATGATCACTATACACCGATTTGGATTTAGGCTCCTCAACCTTGTCAACCACCTTTATCGGAACGAATGGGTCATTCTCAACAATATCCCACATCTCATAATCTTGAGACTCTAAGTAGATTTTCATCTTAATTTTCCACACACTATAATTGGTCCCATTAAACAATGGAGGCCTAGTGGTAGAACTACCCTCCATTCCCTCAACGTAAACCATGATCAATTAACTCTCGAGGCGTTACCCAATATATCAAGAGCCGAGGGTCTGATACCACTTGAAACCAAAAAGATAACCCTAGAGGGGGGTGAATAGGGTATTAAGACTACTTAAAAAATTAACAAGTAATTACTACAAACTTAGAGAAGCTATGAAAAACACTAGATTAGCTTTAAACAACAAACCTCAAACACAATATCTCAAATAAGCAAACTAACCATCTCAACACAAGTATAAAATAATAATGTAAAGAGAGAAGGGTTTAGAGATACTTGACGCTTGAGATTTAGATGGTTCGGCTTGAATTATCCTCAAGCCTACGTCCACCCCTTAAAGAAAATCTTTTGAAAGGCCCTAGAATCCACTAGTATGATCTTTCTTACGGGTCAAGATCGAACCGCTTACAATCCCTTGATGCTATACCCACATCAAGAACAAGCTTTGACAATCCCAAAGCTTGACAACCCCAAGCTTTGATACAAGAAACTTTAGATGAAGAATTGTGTACAAGAATTCACTCTCAAAAAGTAGATGAGTACAAGTTTAAGCTTTAGAACAAGAGAGATGAGTGTATGATGACTTATGAAAGTGTATATCTCTCAAATGTAAGCTCACAATAAATGCTCTCTTGAAATAGATGAGAAAACAATAAAAATCAAGAGAGATTGAACAATTGCTTTGATCTTTGGGAATATGAAAGATAAGAGAGCTTTGAATGCAATTGATGAATGAAAACTATGCCCAAGATGAGTATTTATAGGTGTGAGAATAAATATGACTGTTTGGAGTTAGGAGGAGTATTAAATGTGCCAAACGGTAAATATAGTCGACTGCATTGTGCCATTGCAGTCGACTGTATTCCCAAAGTAGCCGTTGGAAATTCAAAATTTCCAACTTGCAGTCGACTGTATTCCAATGCAGTCGACCGTAATCGGCTACTGGAAGTATTGCAGTCGACTGCATTGGAATGCAGTCGACTATAATACATCACTGCCCAACTTGCAGTCGAATGCATTCCTGGAAATGCAGTTTCCTTGTTTTCAAATAATGAAAAACTTTTATGCATGCAAGAAAAACCTATGGGCAAGTTCTAGGTTTACAGTCATCGATACGATCAACTCTATATGTCTAGTTACAAAGAAGGAAATAAAAGCATTGTAAAACTTAATCGACAAATTCCTTTTTCGATGTGTTCCGTTGAGAGTCTTTGAATGATTTGCTCGTCTAATAGTCCGTTTGCATGAGTATGGAATTGTACCTATTGCTTCATCAACTCAATGCATGTTAAGACAACATAATCATTAATGTTAGTTATCAACAAAGTCAAATATAACCGTAGGGGTTAACACTATGTATCTGCCATTTAGTGGCATCGATGTTTTAGGCTTCATGAAGTGCATCAACTATAGCTTGAACTGGCCATTTAAGATTAGATCTCAGGGAAGACTTTATTCTTCTTGCAATCCACCTATAGTTCACCATATCTACATCATATGTCCTTGAGCAAGTGTATTCAAGATTTAGCATTTTCACTTGCAAAGTGGTAGTCCTATACATGTAAGAAGCATATAGGACTGAAGGACAGTCACCCTCACAACACATATCTCTGACCATTCTTTTCTCTATCTTTGTAAAGCTAATGTCTTTGCCATTCTTACATGCATATTCTAATAACTTCCCTGTAGGTGTGAGGCAAAACACTGACTTAACTCAATTTTGGGATCTACAGACATTGACTTAACTCAATTTTGGGATCTTCAGACATTGACTTAGTGAATTAGGGATAAATAAATTTTTTCCCAAGCTTTCTTTTTCATTTTAGGATCACTTTCTTCCTCAGATGAACTTTCCACTTCCACCTTATTTAGTGTATAGTCAGAGTCATGTCCAGCATCAACTTTATTTATTAAGTCAATTACTTGCATTGTCCTTTTTGATGTCACATAGCCATCACTGATGGATGGCTGTAGTCTTCATCTATTATGTTCTTTGCCTCTGAAAATCTACCAGAAGGTTGGACATTTTTAGGCACAAAGTAAATGACTGAGCTTGACTATCAAATATAACCATAGGTTCACTGTGCTTCACGTAAACTTCTATGACCCTATTGTGTTTTACATTTTTAGTCAAGCCTAGGGCAATCTGATCTGTCCCAACAATAGAAGTCCTGAACTTAATGTGCTATTATGCATCTTAAATTATAACTTTAATAACTTATCTTGTTTCTCTAAATCTATTTTATACCATAATTTTTCACAAAAATCAACTAACTCAAGCAAATAATTGATCTGGGTCACAATAATCGAAAGAAACAATTTTTCCACCCAAATAAACGTAACAAGGCAGTTTCTGAATTCATCTCAATGGTGCAACTCAATAGTAAAGAATTCACATTCAGCTTTTGCATTCAATCGAATAAAATTGCAGGTTAAAATTTGTTAAAAGTCCATTACAGAAAAGCCCTAATTTTCCAATTCAAAATCAAACTACTACTACTAAAAAATCATAATCGTGATTAAAACGAAGTAATTCAAGGGATAATCATTAATCTTTAAGACCAGTTGAAGTTGATGAACGAAGGACTTATTGTATTATGAGAGACCGTGGTCCTTGCACAGAACCCCCACTATCGTCGCGATTACAGAGCAAAGCCAGCCTTAGTCACGATTACAGATGAACTAATCATCTCCAAGATTGGTTACAGTGCAACACACCGCTGCCCCTAAGCGTTCGCCCCTATTTTAGAAATTACCCAAAACAGAGAGTTTGAACTCCCCTATGCAAATTGACCGTATTTTTTCCCTCCATAATATACCCATGTGATTTGACCAATTTGCCCTCAATATGTTGGGGTGCACTTTTGCAAAGCTCAGTTGTTTTCAATAAGTTGGATGGAAGGTAAACATTTGCAACGCTAGTCCTAGTTTAGTGAATAAAAATAATATTTTGGAAGATCTGAAATATAATATGCAAAGGTTTTGCAAGGTTATATTTTTGCAATTAATTATTAATTAATCTTATAAAGAATCAACACGGACATGTGGCGGCTTGTGATGGGCGCAATGAGAAAGTTGCACGATTATCACGTTGGAGTGTGAGGTAAGATGAGGCCGTCGGGGGATGCAAATTGGGCTGTGCTCACGGCTGAATATTCCGCAGTATATAAGCAAAAGATATGCTTAGTATTCAGTCCCACATTTGGGTTGTAAGCAAAATTTATCCATATTTAATTTCTTTCTATCCGTCCGTCCGTTCGTCTGTGTTTGTTGTCGAGAATACTAGGAAGAAAGCTTTCTCGTCCAGTGGCTGTGGCCTGTGGGTGCGGGCACGTCGCAGTTCCACATTTGGGTGGGTTCACACAGTAAGCCCTCTACACTATAATGTAATACTAGTTCGCATAGTAGAGCCGTGATTGCAAGCCGCGGGCGTTAGTAGAATTATTGTCGCTGAATTGCAAGCCGTAATTGCGTTAATCATCATTTTCGGAGTGTGTGAGAAGGGGTGTGTGTGGCAGGCTATGTCGCTCGCCAAGGAGCCGGAGCAGGTGATGAGGCAACGAGATGGATCTGTGCTGGGGAAGAAGACTATTCTCAAGAGCGACCATTTTCCTGGCTGTCAGAACAAACGTTTGTCTCCACACATCGACGGTGCCCCCAATTACCGTCAGGTATTCCCCCCACCCTCCCCCCATCTCTAATTGCTTTTTTGTCCACTGAAGTCTAAAACCCGTTTATTTTCTCACTTTCCCAATTGCTTTTAGTTGCAATATTTGCCCAGTTTCTTTCCCGTTAGATGCAAAAGTTTTTAACCACTAGCTTCTACTTTCTTAGCTGTCTAGCATTGTGGAAACGAGATAAACAGCAATATCTTGCAGTATTTTATATGTTTTCTCAGAAAGCTGTAAGCAGCAACTTGATATTTTCCACTATTTTGCTTGTAATGCATATGCTTTTCATGCTCTTTGGTCTTACATATGGCTATATGCTCACTGCTGACTTTTTTGATATGCTATTTATGTTAGAGTAAATTGCACCAATGGCCACTGAACTATGACCCATTTTTCACTTAAGTCACCCAACTTTATTTTGTGCCATTTTGGCCACTAGACTCTCAAATCTGTTCGATTTGACCACTCCGTCAGCCGGTGTTAAATTTTCTCCGTTAAAGGGTCACGTGCCGCTCACATGACCCTTCAAAGCAAGGGCAAAACCGTCAATCATCTCACTTCTCCTCTTTCACTCCTCTTCACTCTCTCTTTCCTTTACCTCTAATCGGTAACCCTCAAATCCTTCATCTTGTGGCTAGCCCTCTCCTTTCTCGTCTGCCCCTTCTCCCCTTTGTCTCTCACCACCAGCGACATTCGCCATCGGCGTGGGCCCCGCCCTTCCGCCACCCCCATCCCAAAATGACCAGTCTGACCCTGCGGATTCCAGTAAGAAACCCTCTAATCGCCGATCCAAGGCCCGGAAGCCCGAAGAATTCAGGCAGCATCCGGCACCCGTAGTTGTCAATGAGCCGATTAAATCAGAAGAGAAGAAGGGTTCGGAGCCGAAGCCCGTGATTCTTGGCGAGGAGAGAGAATGGAGCGAGGGGGATTTGCATTTGTTGAAAAAGCAGCTGGTGAAGTACCCTGTGGGGATGCCGGGCCGGTGGGAGTCGATAACGCTGGCATTTAGCAGGTGGCATATGGTCTCGAGTGTGATCAGGGAGGCGAAGTCGATGGGGGAGAGGAAAGGGAGCGATGCGGACTCATTTACACGATTTCTTAAGGACCGGAAGCCGGTAGATAAGCGGATTGATGGCGGAAATGAAGGCGGTGATGACACTGGGGCGGTTGAGAATGATGGGATCAATTGATGGCAGAAATGAAGGCGTTTCAGAAGGATGTGGCTATAAGGTGGGAGAAGATTGTGGCAGCTGTGCCAGGGAAGTCGAAGGTGGCGTGTATGAAGAGAGTGTCGGAGCTGAAGAAGAAGAGCAGCGTCATCACCGACGGCGTAAGGGTCTGGTTCTTGTACGAAGCGAAGTCAATGACGGTGGTGCTTGTCTTGTGGGTACGACAGATCTGATGGTGGATCCCTGTGTGAGAAGGAAAGAGAGAGAAGAAAGATATAGAGAGAAAAAAGAGAGAGTTTGTGAGAATTAACGGTTTTGCCCCTGCTTTGAAGGATCATGTGAGCGGCACATGACTCTTTAACGGAGAAAATTTAACACCGGCTAACGGAGTGGTCAAATCAGACAGATTTAAGAGTTTAGTGGCCAAAATGGCACAAAATAAAGTTGGGTGACTTAAGTGAAAAATGGGTCATAGTTCAGTGGCCATCGGTGCAATTTACTCTTTATGTTATTGCTCGGAAGCTGCATGTAGCAATTCTAGACAGTGTGTAGGGGCTGTATGTTTAGCATTTTTTGTTTTGTGTTTTTATTTTCATGATTTTCGTATTCAGTTAGAAAATATGCTCCTGTACTTTTATCATTTTCACCAAAAAAAATTTAGCTACTTTTTTTTACATTGGGTTAAGTTTGGGTGGAAAAAACTGAAAACACCTTTGCCGCTATTTGAGTAATTTTACCCAAAACGAAAACAGAAAATGATAAAACTACTTTTTGATGATAAGGTCTTGACCATCTTGGCTCTTAGATTTCCATGCCTCAACCCTTCAGAGTTTGTCATGCTTTTTATTCCGTGGCTTTGTCTTTTAACTGTCTTTGTAATGAAGATCATATTCATGGTTGCAGATTCTTTCCTATTTGACTTTGCAAAAATGACATCTTGCATGTCATTTTTTCCAGTATCTTATTAATTTCCATTTTCTTTATTGGTATATACAGGCTGACTCGCTGCATGTGCATGGTGTTGCAATTCCAACAATTGACGGCATTAGAAATGTTCTTGACCATATTGGATGTCTAGATGGGAAGAAGACACAAGTTCTCTGGATTAACCTCCGCGAGGAACCGGTAAAACTTCTTCAGTTTTAAACAATAGATGATATAGCACTACTGAGCTAGGCTTATCTGTGGAGCCACCATCATCCATGAGACAAGATAAAATATTTAAGTTTAGTGGTAATTTTGCATAGAAATATCTCACCACATTGCCCTACTTAGTTCAGTATGATATCGATGCTCGTTTATCTAATTTAGTAGTTTTGTCTTAACAGAATATTTTCCTGCTTATCGCATCAAGGTGTTTTACTTTTACTAACCTGCTCAGTCCCTCAAACTTAAAATAGCATTTCATCTGTTTAATGTCTGCTAAGAATGTGGAAACCCAAGGGTTATATCATTATGAGAGATGCAGGGTTCGCTTCCCCCTCCCCTTTTATGTAATAAAAAAAATGTATGTTAAGAATGTTAACATAATAGGTCATGCTTATACCTTCCGCTAGTTCCCATCTCTCTCTTTCTCCCTAACCTGTGCAAATCGAAATCACACTACCAGCAGCAAGAGCAACACCACCTCCCACCCTCACCTTCCTCATTTTTCTCATACTCCTCCTGTGTGCATGCGCCCTCTCTTTCCATCCCTGTTTGGTTTCGATTCCAACCCCCTGCCAGGCATCCACGATCGATACCCGTCCCTCCTATTAATCACCCTTCTCTTTTTTGGAACCCACCCTCTATTTCCATCCCTGCTTGCATTCGGTTCCAACCCCCTCCTAAGCATGGGCGATCGATACCCACACCTCCCTTTGATACCTTTTATGGAACTTCCACAAAACCAGCATTTTTCGTGCCATCAACTTTCGCGCCACCCATTGCGCATAAATGCTATCACCACCCTCTTTTTTAGAGCCCTGCCAGCACTGCAGCATTGGTATATCTTCTTTCCTCACTTTTTTGGTCCTTGACTCACCTTTCATCTCTGATCCCATCCCCACCTAGCATCCACTTCCATCCATAGACGACTCATTATGAAATTCTTTTTACGCAGACATTACGTAACCCCACAAACGAAACTCAAGGCTACTATCCTCTAATCTTGTCAATTGACATAAGGATATTTGTAATTGGGTCAATTGCACTCGGCGCCCTTAAGTTTGCTCGCGGTAGCTCTCTGCACCACAAAGTTATTTTTAGCTATCTGCCACCCCAAACTTCCATAAGTGTGGCACTGATCACCTTCGACCATATTCCGACCAAAATTCTGGCAAATGGCTGAACTCAGGAGGGTATTTTTGGAATATCAGGTCAAAAATTGGGGATCTAGGATTTATTGTGATCAAATTGAGGAAGAAGGGTTCTAGGCTTCGTGTATGGTAGAAATTGATGGTTGTGGTGGGATCTAGAGCAAAAATTGATGGTTGTGGTGGGATCTAGAGAAAAAATTGATGGTGTGGTGGGTTTTTGTGACGGGTTTCTGTAATGGTGGCTAAGGTGGCGGCGGTATTCCAATCAAAGGTGGCGACGACAGTTGAGAGAGGAGGTCACGGCGGGTTTGGTGATTGGTGGAGGTCGTGGTGGTGGGCATGGAGGTGGAGTGGGCTGCATATTGGTGGTGATGGTGTTGGTGAAGATGGAAGGTAGAAGATGAAGATGAAGATGGATGTCACAGAAAAAGGGGAATTTGTCAAAAATACCCCATTTGTTTGAGTTAAATTACTTCTCCGGCGAGGCTGTTGACCTGAAAATTGACGGGGGGTGATGGTCGCCAAACTTATGCAAGTTTGGGGTGTAAGGTAGCTAAAAAAAAGTTTGTGGTGCAGAGCGCTACACATTGATAACTTGAGGGTGCCTATCGCAATTGACCCTTTGTAATTTACATTCGTGTGTGTGTGTGTGTGTGTGTGTGATCGTCCGGGTGGGTGGGGAGAGAGAGAGAGAGAGAGAGAGAGAGAGAGAGAGAGAGAGAGAGAGAGAGAGGGAGGGAGAGCGAGGGGGAGAGAGAGAGATTACAACAGGCGGGGGTAGAGGTGATGGGCATAGAGCTGGAAATGGTGGCAATAAGGGTGAGACTTAAGTTCTAAAGGTTGTGGTGTTGAGAGAGAATTGGTTTTGGCCCTTTAATATGCAAAGAAGGCAGGAGAGGAGGGCGGGGAGAGCTGGTGATTGGCAATGGGGTATAATTTGTTTAAAAGGGAAGTTAAGGAGTGGTTTTCCGATTCTACGAATTTTAGTCATGTGGGAGCTGCATAATATTTCCCGTCTGCATTTCTATTGGATGTGGTACATAAAAGTTGTATGGAATGCAGATTTAACTTAAGGTGCACATAGGGAGTTAGTCCTTTGTTACCAATTTCCTTGGTGGCACATATGAACGTTATTCACAGTGTTCGTGCAGTGACCTGAGCATGATGAATGCTATTCCAGTAATCTTAATCAGTGACTTTTGTGAAGGAGGTGCTCCTCTGACACAGACTATACATCTCTTCCCTCCCAAAAGCCGTTTAAAGAAGTGATGCTGTTTTTATTCTGACTTGACACAAGATATACTTGTACATTTTCACCGTTTTTTCACTCTGCATCTTGGACCTGCATCTTAGGACCAACTTTTACGGAGAAATACGCAATCTTCTTGCTAATGCATCACTTTCGAGCAAAGCCTGAATATTTCCTTTAATCCTGAGAAAAGGGTTGCTGTTGATATTAGAGAGTTCCGTCCTATTAGTTTAGTTGGAAGTGTCTATAAATTGCTCTCAAAAGCACAGGCTAGTAGACTACAGAAAGTAATTTCTGGGGTTATTTTGACATCCCAAAATGCCTTTATTGGGGGTAGACACATTCTTGATGCAGCGTTGATACTATCAAGTCTAGATTTAGAGCTGGAACCCCTGGTGTTTAATGCAAACTAGACGTGGAAAAGGTTAGTGATCATGTCAACTGGAGTTTCTTGTTTACTTGTTGGGAGAGGATGGGTTTGGAGAGAAATGGAGGGACTGCATGATATTTAGCATTTCTACAGCCAAGTTCTTCTTCGAGGGGTTTAAGACAAGGAGGCCCCCTCCTGTCTCCTCTCCTGTTCTTGATAGTGATTGAGGCCTTGAGTCGACTGTTGGATATGGCCGTCGAGGGGAGGCTTGTTTTAAAGGTTTCAAGGAAGGGAAGTCTGAAGACACAGGGTTGGAGGTATCACATTTGCTTTTTGCTGACGACACTATCTTCTTTTGTGATGCTGATGTTGGAACAACTTAAATACATATGCATGGTGCTTTTGTTTTTCCAAGCTTGTTCTGTTTTGAATTTTAATGTTTTGAAGAGTGTATTAATAGCATTAAGTTTAGTGCCTAATATCTCCGTTCTTGCGGATTCACTTGGTTGTGGAGTGAGCTGCTTGCCTATTACTTAATTTGGCGTCCTGTTGGGTGGTTCTTGTAAAGATGTGACCTGCTGGAACCTTAGTTGCACGAAGCGTGGGTGGGAGCTGGTGTGAGGTTCCGTAGCGGGAGGGTAAGTAGTATAGTGGGTTTTTGGGTGGGAATGGGAGCAGGAGCGGGTGCGAGATTCAGGAGCGAGGTTCCGGGTGGGAGCGTCACTAGAATCCGAGAATCCTGCAACTAAGGTTGGAACCTAGAGGTGGAACACATTTACAAATGTATGGCAGGATGGAAGAGACGGTTCCTGCAAAAGGAGGGGGGTTGACTCTCATAAAAAGTACGCTGTCCACTTTGCCCGCGTACTTCATGACTCTTATGGTCATTCCCATTTCCGTAGGAAAGAGGCTGGAACAATGGGAAAGGCTTTTCTTATGGGAAGGTTTTGCGGAAGAAAGGAAGGATCATTTAGTTAAGGAAGGATCATTTAGTTAATTGGGAAGGTTTTTTATGGGAAGGTTTGATTTGGGGGCTTAGGGATCAAGAATTTGGCCATCTTCAATAAAGTGCTTGAATTCCAACACTTTCTCCCGCTCCTCAAAAGTCCACAGGATTGGAGTTGATGCTCCCACTCCATAACATGAGTAGTTAAAGCGAGTCAATGATTTGAAATTTGAGTTATTTCACAGAATAGCACTTGTATATATTTAGCTCAGAATGGTACCTCACAATTCAAAAGTCTCTCTACGGCTGAAGAATGGACGTGTTCTTGGGCATCGATAGGGTTGACGACAGAACGAACAATGAAACTTTAAGACAGCTGAGATATATGTGTGAATGGGATGCATTTTGGAGGAGTGTAGTAATTGAAGAACTTAAGGAAGGAGAAACTCTCTGGTCTTAAGGGAGGTTCACAGGGCTCATGGTTCTGGCACGTGGATTGGTATTCGCAAAGGCTGCTCGCCTTTCGTTGCTCATATACGGTTCAACTATAAAGCTGGGACGTGGGTGAGATTTTGGCTTGACCTTTGTCCGTTTTCATATCCATTCACGTTTAGCGAGCAATTATAAAATTTTAGTGGCGGTGATTTTGTCTTTCTTTCCCACGGGTTGTGCTTGGAATCCGCTATTAAGGAGGAATTTTCTAGATTGGGAGGTAGTGCAAGTCTTGGCCTTGATGGAAAAGTTTGTCGAGGGAGAGAGGATATGGTGGTGTGGAGGGATGATTCTAGGGAATGCTTTTATGTGAAGTCTTGTTATTTGGTGTAACAATGTAATCCTGTTCCATTTCCCTGAAAAACATTTGGAACGCAGCGGCTTCAATGAAAGTTTGTTTGAGGCGGCCAGAAACGCGGTTGTTACTGGAGACAATCTGCAGAGGAGTAAATATACGTCAACTGGTGCTATATGTGCAAACAGGACGGGAGATGATGGGCCACCTGCTTCTTCATTGTCAGGTTGCAAGGGAATTTTGAAGTATGACTTTCTGCCTTCTGGGACTTTGCCGGGTGATGCCACGATCATTGATAGATATGTTGAGGTGTTGGTCAGTCTATAGGAGGAGGAGGAGGTCGAGGAAAGAGAAGTTATGGGATTTACTTTCCAACTGTTTATTTTGGTGTTTATTGTTGGAACGCAGTGGAAAGGTGTTTGAATTACAAGTCTTAATGGTTAGGTCGTTCAGGCCTTTCTTTGTCTACCCTTTTTTGTTGCTCAGGGAGGGAGGCTTCAGATACCCAGGAAGCTTTGCTTTATTTCTTGAACAGCTTCTTTCTGTATGATGATTTTAAACTGTTGTCCGCCCCGTTTTGGTGGTTTTTGAAGTAATATATTACCTATAAAAAAAATTCCAAGTTAAGAAATAGAGAAGGCAATAACATGAATTTAGAAATTTGTAGAAGACATACAAAAACTTTTTTCATTAGGCTCTGGGGTATGTCAATGGCAACTGCTTTATCTGTTTTAACTAGTGTAATGGAGGAAACTTGCTCTCTGAAATTGCTTAAGCACAGCTGAAAGATTAGAAAACAACAAACCTGTGACGACGTTGATCCAAAACATCTAATTCTTCGAGTTGCCATCTAGTTTTTAGGGTTAATCAAAATAATCAACTGAGAAAACACGAAAAAGCTAAAATCAACTCTAGATCACCTATTGAGCTAATCTAGTCTGCCTAACACCTTTATGTCGTTTAATTAATTCCCGAGTTCAGAACTAGGGTTACGCGTACTAGATTAGCTTAATTGAAGATCTAGAGTTGATTATAGGGTTTTCGTGTTTTCTCGGTTTATTATTGTGATTAGCCCTAAAAATTAGATGGCGACTCGAAGAACTAGATTTTTTTCATGCACGTCGTCACAAAACCGATACACGCAGTGCTTTCACTTCTGCATTTTATTTGAATGTGAATTTTGCCAAAGCTCGGTGCAAACGGTAAAAACTTGGACTGTCGAGTCTTGCAAGATTAAGTTGAGTTTGATAAGAGGTATGTTTTTCTTGTACTTCAATTAGCACCCTGCATTAGTGCAATGAACACTGCTTATTTGTCTTTAATATTGTTAAGTGATGCAATCTTTAGCTTGAAATAATAATAGGATCCTGAGGAATTTTTTTCTCTTGGGCTGTTCCAGGTTGTTATTGTTTCCATTTTATCTTGAAACAGGTGGTGTATATCAATGGACGCCCTTTTGTGCTCCGTGAGGTGGAGAGTCCCTTCTCCAATCTTGAATATACGGTGCGTGATTGCAGACTATCCTTACACTATGTAGCTTTACATTTGTGGTAAATGACTTTTGTCCTTTGAATTGCTGCCTTGTTATATTATTTGGGTAGTTGTGCCGTGTTTGACTAGCCCAATTTGCCTGATGTGGAAGCAGAGTGCTCAGAGAGAGGAGAAGGTGAGATTGGTAAGAAACGGTGGGATAGGATAGACTTGCGTCACCATTGGAGGGGACCCCGGTTTGCATCACGGCCTTGACTCACAGCCTAAGCTCAAGTATCATTCAAGTCTAACATATAACGGGGATTGCTCCAACTCATATAGTAAAGCGAAATCCTAATATACTTGGACGACTAGGAATCTAATACCAAAGACTAGATATCCGGATAACACGATGCTAGTTAATAATCATAGAAACCTAATAAATCCCCGATTTGTAAATCACAATGGAAACCCAAACATCCCACGAATTAAACTCAATTATCATTCCAAGCCTTCGCTATCCAGAATTCCTTTCCTTATACCTCCCGAAATTTCCTCTTAAACATTCTTCGAGCAGAACTTCTTATGTTTCATTCCCGCCCTTCTCTCCCTTGCCCCAGACTACTCTACCATTTGACTTGTCTCTCATTACTTTCTCGCTCGTTCGGCATATGCTCTAGTCCTAGTCGGCAATCTCAATCAACACGAGCCAACAAAATCCAAACTAAACCAATTTATCAACCTGCGCAGTTTGAATCAGGTGGGTTTCTATGGAAGAAGATGGAAGTGAGTGGTAATTTACCTGAAGAGATGGAATGAGGGGTAGTAATACTCTGCACAGTGGTTAAGGCTGTGGTTTTTTTTTTATTTTGCAATTTTACTTGGACTCCCTCACAAGAGTACTAGTGGTGGTGGAGTTTGGTGATTTCAGCTGGTGGATATTGATAATTGGCGGACGTAGGATTGACAGGATGTGCGGCATAGCCATGGCCAATCCAGACCTTTCAAGATGACAGGTTTGTTTATTGCAGGCCTTATGTTCTTGTGTATAAAGGGTGACTTTGAAATTTCAAGGCCCTTAATAGTCTATTTTAGAGAGGAGACAATTTTGGAACTTCTCAAAAAGGATTATGGGAAAAAATTATGAAATAGAGGGCGTATTTTGTTTGTTTCCCGTGTTGGGATTTTAATTATGTGCATATGACTGAACAAATGAACTAGATCGAAAGGAGAGCGGAAAGGGGGTGTCATCTTGAAGATTGTGTTTTTTGTGTTGGCGATTTAAGTATATGTGTATGACCAGACAAATGAATTGAATTGGAAGGAGAATACAGAGGTGTCTAGCCTGAATGTTTTGACAATTTATAGTCAACTGCTCCTTCCCGACGCGGCCAGCAAAATCTAACAGCTACATAGCTTGTACGTTCTAAATGGTGCAGGAGGTGTTCAGGGTTATTGGTGATAGATGTGGTGGTTTTGTTTCAGTTGATGAGAAGACTTCAGGAAGGGAGGATTTGCAATGGGCTCGTATCTTAGTGCATTATAGGGGTGCCATTCCAGTTAGGGTGATTATTGGTGTGGGGAGGAGGATTTTCCATATGCCCTTACTGGTAGAATTAGCTCCTTTTTGTGAGTTTGTCGCCGGAGAGAATGGTATTTAGGAAGGGATCGATTTCCATTCGTTGACAGAGAAGTCTGGCAGCATGCAGGTGCCTCCTTGGCTTCAGGGCTTGGTCGGACGGGTAGGTGGAAGCATAATATTAGTAGGGGAACATGTGGTGTTCAGAGCGATGGGAGGGATAAGGTTATCTCGTGGGACGATGGGTTATTTGATAGGTGGCTAGCATAAGAGCCCTAAATTTGGTAAAGATGGAGAAGGCAGGGTTCAAAGGGAGAGGAGGGATAAGATTCTCACGTGGGATGGTCGCCAAACTATTCTTTTGGTTCTTCTAAGAAGACGACGTCACTTTTTAGCATAAGAATTTGTGAGGTGGCCAGGATCTTCTAAATCCCGACATGTCAGGTACTTCCAGTTCAGGTAAGCGAGTGGTTGGGGTTCCTTCTTCTTTCCTTCTCTTCTATCGGAGGTTTGTAGAGGTGGGGGGAGTATTGGGTCGATCAGGAGTTATTGCAGAAATGTTATAATTGTGCTGGAGTAAGGGTGTTTAAGCCTAGGGTCTCAGAAGGTGTACGGCACATTTATGAATTCCATTGAGTTTCCCTTACAGCTGCACCCACGAATGATATAAATACTCCTATGATTTTTAAAATTATTCGTTGGATAAATCCGAATGGTTAATAATGCACGTAAGTATGATGATATTGGGCTATGCGGTTGCACGGGGTAAATGCATTAAAAAGGGACAAATTTTAGCGTACGGCGCCGCTATTGATATTGCATTGCTACAAGAAACATTTTTTTCGCGTTGGAGGTTTATTCTGATCCAGTGGTGGAGCGGGAAAGTGAGTTTGATTCTAGTTCTTTGGGAGGTCATACTTTCTGGAATTCGTCTGTGGGGACAAGCAAAGTGGGGTCCGCCTAGGGAGTGAAGAGTGGGTGGACGCGGCTAGTTTGATGTCAAAGAAGAAAAGTACTGCTTCAAATATGGACATCTCTAGAAGAAAGTTATTAAAATATCTCTTAAAGGATAGCAGCCAGATTCTGTTTGTCTGCTGGAAACCGTATCGGAGGACATCTCTATGGACATGGTTCTCTCTCTCCTTGGGACATGAGATGTTTTGACTGAGTTTTCTTAGTTTCTGGTGCCACGTTGGTATTGTAGGGCTTTGTGAGACAAGATTTGATGTTAAAAATGAGGTGATTATACGAAGGCACTTAGTCTCACGATAATTTCTCCATGTTGGAAGATGATCTTCAGTGGGCTTTGTCGGGTGTTTATGCTTCAAATAATGATGTGCAGAGACGTTCTTTCCTCTTGGAAGAAAGTTTGTATTCCTATCCATCTTGGTGGTTAGAAATTAGACGCTTAGAGCTTTTTGATAAAGCCTTGCCTGGTTAATGATTGTGGAGGTTTGAGGCCGAAAGGAATTCTAAGGAGGTAACTACATTGTGTGGCACTTGTTTGTGGAAGAGTCTTAGAAATGGCTGCGACAAGTTCTCAAATCATATTATTTTCTCGCTTGGTTCTGGGGATTGTACCAGACCATTGGTGTGGCGATGTCCCTCTTAGGGATTTGTTTCCAGATTTCTAATACATGCCATATTATCTAGTGCACTGCTAATTTGGCCATGCCATCACTCTCTCCCTTGTTTTCTCTCGTGAGATGCCCTATCTCCTTTCTCCTTCAGTTCATCCTCTCTTTATTCTCTCAGTGTCTCTGTCTCTCTCAACTCTCTCTCCCTCTCTCCCTCTCTCTCTCTGTCTCTTCATTCTTGCCGCTACCAGGACCATCGCAACTGTCACAAACCGAGCACACCACCACCCACCACTCTACTGATTCCACAATCCCCCACCACCACCATCATTAGCCACAACCACCACCAGGACCACAAAAACGATGGAGATGGGCCACAACCCCTATCCCCTCGCCCTCGCTTCCTCTCTTCGTCTGTACCCTACGCCTCCGCCACAGCACCATCTCCGACAAAGGGCGAACGTGGCATAGACAGGACCACCAACGTCGATGCCGGCCATTCTGTATCTATTTTTTCTCACGACTTCATTTCCAATATACTCTCTTTCTCCTCTCTTTTGCCGCCACCACCACATCGTACAACCACCACCACCATCACAACAAGCATCACCACAACCATCATCGACCCACCACCACTACCCACCGACATTACCACCACCAAATGCTTCAGCAGTCACCACCTCTCAATGCCGCAACCATCACCAATTACCCCTCCCACCACCACAATACCATCCACCCACCAGCACTACACCTTTGACCCACCACCGATCGCCCTAATTTTATTAGATCTGCTCAAGTCTGACTTAGATAACCATAGATCCAGCATCCCAGCTTCAAGGCACTAGGATTCGAAGGGGTTGGAGGTAATATTCCGCTTAAGAGACCAAAGAGAAATAAAAGAATCAGAAATTCTTTGGGTGCATGCCCAAATTCATAGAATTAGTGGATCGCATTTCTGTCGAGTTTGTGGTGTTAATTTGAAAGTCTTCGGATTAAGAGATCGAAGAGAAATTGAAAACTTTGGGATTTCTTGGGTGCATGCCTAAATCCATAGAGTTTGTGAAGCGATGCTGAAAAATTCGTGAGCATGGAACTGAAATTTTTGGGATTAAGGGTTGTAGTCATGAATTGTAATTCTTGAAAAAGTCGTTTGATATTTTACATGAATCAGTAGTAAACTCATTTTGTATTTGATTATCTGATCGTTAAGAATTTGGAATTAATCTCTATCTGATGGTATGTGTGTGTGGTTGTGGGGGGGGGGGGGAATGGGTAGCTGAACTAGTGTGAGATTTGATAAATGGCAAGGAAGAGAGAATCATGGAAAACATTGGCTTCATACAGAAATGATTAGTTGTTGCCTTGGCAGCATTTTCTTAAAAAAGGGTGTAGAGGGGCAGTTGGGGTATTTTACAATGTCTGCCAGATAGTCTGGTACCCTGTCTTTTTGGAATTGAGAAAAGATCTTGAATCCGTCCGCGTGGCGCAGGTTGATGGTCCAAGTTCAGTTGGGATAAAGGAGTCCATCCGAACCTTGGATAGGGATGGGCTCCCGTATCTCTATGTCCGTACATTAACATATTTCTTTCGTGTGTGTGTGTGTGCCTGAGAAGTAGCAGGGCCCTCGTGAAGGGATAATGAATGGCCTTGGGCAGGGAACTTCGTGTTGCATGGTGATCATGGAGGGAAAATCATTTTTCAATGGCCAATGTTGTTTGATATCTGCAACTGGCCGCATAGAAAACGTGCACCAATAAGATCTTTCTCAATGTTTTTGTTCTCACTTCACCTAATTTCCCCTTCTTTTGGAATATTGACGTGATATTGTTGCTATCCAGTAATACATCATTTAAATACACTTATGCATTGCCCAGTGGTAAGGGCCTCTCCCTTCCCTGTGCAAAGTCTCAGTTTCGTGTCTCATGGGGATACTTATGGTAAGGGGATTCCTATCGCTGTGACAAAATAAGAAAGTGAACGAAATACTCTTCTGCATTGGCATTACCTCAGCATTGCAATTGCCATCCATGATTTCGTCTTCATTTTATATGTATTTCCTGTTAAATATACTGTTCATGTTAAATTAGGGCATCAACAGGGCCAGAGTAGAGCAAATGGAGGATAGGTTGAAGGAAGATATCTTGTTAGAAGCTGCAAGGTGCTTATTTCCTTTTTTGCTTGGTGCCCTGTTCATGAGTATAAGTTGTCTGTGTCATTCGAAAATTCTTTGCTAGATACTTAGAAATTCAATTGCCCACCTGACTCAACAGATATGGAAGTAAGATCCTTGTGACCGATGAACTGCCAGATGGTCAGATGGTGGATCAGTGGGAGCCAGTGACACGTGATTCTGTGAAGACACCGCTAGAGGTAATACCTGTGACCAATTTTTGTCTATGTGATGTTGAAACATGATTTAGTAACTACTTGATCCACCCCCCGCCCCCCAACCCCAACACCCTTCCCAAGCAACAAGTCCTCATTAGGTAAGATGTTTTTTTTTTCCCAACCTTAGGTGTATGTTGAACTGCAAATGAAGTGGTACCTTGTTGATTATGAACGCGTTCCTATTACAGATGAAAAATCACCCAAGGAGCAGGACTTCGATATTTTGGTGAGTTCTGTGTTTTAGAATTTGGTTTGAAACCTCTCATGTAGACACTCTCACACATACTTATTTCTACATGTGTGTGTATATATATATGTATATGTATATATATGTATTTGGAGAGAGAGAGAGAGAGTCCAGTTTAGCGTATAGTTGCACGTAGAATCATCTTTTTTTATCCCCAAGTAAATACAAAAATAAATGATACTGATTTGATCATCTGATCTGATCCTATAATGAACTTCCAAAGCTAAATAACATATTTCTTTGTTGGTTCAATCTAGCCGAATCTGATTGGAACCAGATGTGAGAGATGATTTTTCTTTGGCAAGTCTTTTGAAAAATGAGCTTCCAAGTGACCTCAAATATGGTTGGTTTCTGTCCTCTATTTTCACTACGCCGATTTTGTGGAAAAGACGATTATATCTAATTGGTAAGCGAAAATGTTTAGAGAAAGGGAAGTAGACAGATCAAAGGCTATGTTACACGGACCCTTCACTTTGGGGTGAAGGGGCGGTGTCGACACGACCCAACACGGACACCGGTATGGGATCCGTGTCAGGCTCGTCATGCTGGACGGATACGCCACGTTGACAATTCCAGTGGAAGAAGATGAAAGAAAGAAGAAGGGGCAGCAGATCTGGTCCGTAAGGGTAGAAGAAGAAGAAGAGAAGGAGGAGGAGAGAGGAGAGAGGAGAGAGGAGAGAGGAGAGAGGAGAGAAAGATTTACGGCTAGAAGAAGAAGAGGAGGAGGAGAGAGAGGAGAAAGAGAGAGGCTGTATTATTTTATCACGTGGGAGGTGGGAGGCTATTGACGGATCTAATTGATGATGACCGTTTCTTTTTCCCCTTTTCTTTTACGGAAAATATCATTCTTAACTCTAAGTTTCATACAAATATTAAATACAACCCAAATTAAGTAAAAACACTTTGAGTGACCCATATAACATTCATGACATTACACATATACCTTTAACTTTCAAACTCAACCCTATAAGTTCAGACGTGTCCCCGTGTCTGTGTCCGATTACTGATCCGTGTCCCCGTGTCCGTGTCCGATTACTGATCCGTGTCCCCTTGTTCTGATATTTCAGAAATTGGCGAGTCCGACACTTGGACACGTGTCCGATCCGAACACCGACACTGAGTCCATGTAACATAGATCAAAGGTGCAACTATTTGTGATTCATGGATAGTGTTTATTTGGTCCTTTTAAAATAGTCGTTACAGTGATGTAACTTGGATATGTCTGAGTGTGTGCGAGTGCACACTGTTGAATGTTTTATTTGTCGATATTACTTAACAAGCTTAACTTATCTGAATGAGTTAATAATAGCAAAAACTTGGGTATTATGGCCGGCTATTACTTGTGATCAACGACTGTGTATAAAAAAACTTGTAATGTCAATCACTTCAACGGTGTGAAATATGAGTGGGGAGTTATAACATGAATGTGAAGAGTATTGTATCCTTCTGCATTGGAAACACTCATATTTCCAAACCTAGAAGCATGTCAATCATAATAAGAGGAACAGTTGTGTGAAAATGGAAGCTAGTTAAATAGTAGGAACAAACTCATTAAGTGGTATACATGGAACTCATTAAGTAAAGCACCAGTAATCAAACATGTTATAATAGCTACAAACACTTGGGAATGAAGTAATTCATATTCACCTATTAGCTCCAGTGTAGTACTAACCCAACGCGGGGAATAAGTTTGTCATTGGGTTTATATAGCTCTCAATGTGCATATAAATAGCATGTTAATGATAGAATATTTGGTAAAGGTACTCTTGTAATACTCCCTGAATTGGAACTTGAGTACAGTACATGATGTGTTTATGGCAAGCTCTCCACCCCCCCACCCAACACTTCTAGTCGAACTACAGCTTTATTAAAGTGTGAGCTATGTATAGTTCACATGTCTATGGGCGCCTGCTCCCCCCACCCCAATCCCAGGCAGTTTTAGTAGACTTCCTTTCTTGCCAGAAAGAACCCCAAATGGAATTCTACCTAAACAATATCTCCAAGTCGCAAAGGAAATCTAGTAGTTTGGCTGCTTAGTTCGAAAGGGATTTGGCAATGCACTTAACTCAATTGTTGATATACCTTTGAGGGCATTATATCACTGCCCAACTTTGGCATAGTTTCTCTCATACGAGGAAACGCTCCTTTGTGAATGATCGTTTATTTATTTATTTATTTTTCCGCTTTGACAAGTGATATGGACTATTTATCTGCAACAAAGTTTGACTAGATCAGGAGAATTGCAATTATATGTGCAGAGTCCAATCCGCGCAAGTGGAATATAGAATAGCATTTATAAAAGTTTTCGTCGGCCAGCTGCAGCTTTGTAAGCGGTTTTGTCTGTGCTCTTCTCTCTTATCATTTTTTCTTCTGTTTCATTTTTTCTATAGGTTAACAGAGTTTCTCAAGCTGATATAAAGACAGATATAATCTTCAATTGCCAAATGGGGCGTGGGCGAACTACAACTGGGATGGTGATTGCTACATTGATATATCTTTATCGAATAGGAGCTTCTGGTAGTCATCTTTTTTTTTTAATCCAATCACAAGTTTACGTAGTTTTTGATTGTAGCTAATTGGTTAACTGCTCTCAATTTGAGTAGAATATGTTATCCTGACTGGGTGTCGACATGGTTCAGAGAGGCACGCCAATTTATAGATGATATTATCTCGAAGGGTTCAGACCAAACTTGAAAATAAGAAAACAGCTGAAATTTGTGCCGAAAATATTACCTAGGGAAGGAGGGAGGGAGGGAGATGATACCCCCTTTATGGATGATCTGTGAGAGATGATACATGATTTCCTGGAGATCTCTCACCTGTTTAGTATGTTAAGTTATTAGTAGGATCCTTAACGGGTTAACAACCATTATATGTTCTGACAAGTGTTTCTTTTCCAACTTTTACGTGTTACATCACAAACCAAAAAGAAAATATGATAAGTATACAGTATTAATCACCGAATAGCACCAAAGGGATGCAACCGATAGTGTATAAAAACTCTGCTATGTAAACACAGGCAGAAGCTGTTTAAAAAGGCGATAAAGAATGTTTTATGGATCACATAATTTATCTCTGTCATCACCATAGTTAGTCCTATAAAATTACTTAGTGAGCTGCATGGATTGTTTGCTACTCAAATTTAAACAAAACCGTAAGTGTTTAGGTTTGGGAACACTTATATCTTTTCTCAGCAATATAGTTCTTGTTGTCCTCGGATTTTAGTACTTTTAGTTGCACCATAATAACCATGTGGTTCTTAAATTGGGAGGAAAATGGAGAACTTATTTGCTTTGCAAATATATTTGCATAGATGGACTGTTCTTCTTGGCTGACGTTGGCTGTTTAATATGTGATTTTTTTGTTAAATAGGTTTCCCAAGGATAGACTCAACTGGTAAAATTTCTGACTGCGGCCCCAATATTACTGACAACTTGCCAAACTCAGAGGAAGCTCTTCGTAGAGGAGAATATGCTGTTATTAGAAGCTTGGTTCGGGTTTTAGAGGTACTTTGAAAGACCTGTCTTTGAATACCTATACCTTCCAGATATCAGCAACTAGAATATATTCTAAAATTTGTCTTGATCAATAATATACGTTTAGGGTGGTGTTGAAGGCAAACGACAAGTCGATAAAGTCATTGACAAGTGTGCCACCATGCAGGTATGACTCTTTTTCCTGATCTGCCCAGGTATAGCTTCTAATATCTTTTCCAATTCTCATGAAAGTTTGTCCATTTTAGAGCTGCGTCTGCTCAATTTATCGTCCAGTTGTTTTCTGATTGATTTTTTGCTATAGATCTTATCTAAGTAAATTGTGGCCTTGGTTGCTACGTAAAGAAAAAGTTTCAATTGCCTCGCGGCCTAGAGTTTTTTTCTTTTAATTTGTTGTGGACTGGGTTTCAGAACTTACGTGAAGCTATTGCTACTTATCGCAATAGCATTTTGCGTCAACCTGATGAGATGAAGAAGGAGGCGTTGCTTTCCTTTTTCGTGGAATACTTGGAAAGATATTACTACCTTATATGCTTTGCTGTATACCTCCATACAGAGAGAGCAGCACTCTATCCTAGATCCCCTGGTCAGTGCAGTTTCTATGACTGGATGAAAGCAAGGCCAGAACTTTATACCATACTTCGCAGGTATATAACTACTGTCTTTTCATCCAAGGGGACTGTATTCTTTTACTTGGTAAAAGCAAGATTGTTTTTCTAAGCCAGGTGGTGGTTCTACCACTATCATTATGTTATACGTGTATTTTACTGATTCAAGCTTGTAAAAGCATTTGCACTTTACTGAGAATGCATTGTTAGACAGAGGTGCTAACAGAAACTCCGAGAAATTAGAACTTGATCCTTGATACACTTTCTGATATTTGATCACGCTAGTGACCCTTTTGGTAGCCAGACTTGCATGCCGTATTTAGCTGCGGTCATGACATGACTATTATCGGAATTGGTAGTACTTATCTTTCCCTTGTTCCCAAAGATGCTTTTCTCATGCGTTGCTTCAACAGTTGATCACACGGAAGTAAGTTATCTCCTTCAAAGGGCTTCCTGGGGAGCTGGTGGGGGGAATGCGAGTAAGCAGGAAGTGGAATTTGCCATGGGACTTAATGAGGATCTATCATCATTGTAGTTGGATAAAATTTGTTTAGGCTATGTGTTGGCACTTAAATTTCAACTCAAAAGTTTTTTTGGATTCGTACTGGACGGTTCGGACAAGGCAAGTAGGTTTCGAACTTTATCAAAGTTCGAATCCATACCATTTGGATTGAAGATTAAATAAAAGTGCAAAAGGATTACTACCGATCGGTGGGCTCAAATTTGAAGGTTTTGTGGGCCTGACAAGGTTTCGAACCCCACTGAAGTTCAAACTCATGCATGTGGACTCGAAGATGGACTTTGTAAATCATGGGCCATTAAGGTTTCGAACCCTTTAAGTTCGAACCATTCCAACTTTACTTAAAAGTCCGAAGTCCAAACCCAAAAAGAAGGGTATTCATCACATGGTTGAATTTTCTTCTGGGGAAGATACGCCAAATAGAGGAAGACTTATCTGGAGAAACAATCTGATAAGCCAAATGAAGGAAGACTTATTTGGAGAAACAACCTGATAAGCATGAAAGGATTCCTGTGGAAGCCTCTATAAAAGGAAGAGGCAAATCCTACGTAAGGGAGAGGAGAGAAGTTTCAAAAAAAGTCAGAGACAAAAAGAGAAAAGAGAGAAAACAGAAGCTCTACAAAAACCTTCAAGCGCTATGGCTTACAAGTATAGGATTCCAACCACCGGTTGGTGGAAAACTTTGTAACTCAGGGATTGATTCCCGCCCTTAATAAAGTTTTTTTTGTTCGTCTCTTTGCAATTCATGTTGGTTTCTTATTTAGCTTATCTAGAATCGGAGGTTTTCGTCGTTAGTTCGTTCGACGATGTAATTAACGATCTCACAAGTGTCTGATCGGAGACGGGATCCCCACAACCATAAAGTAAACATCGACGCAAAAACTCAGCATCGATGGATGTTTGTTCGTATTTGATTCTTGATCGACCCTTTGTTCTTTAAGGTCTCAAAATCAGCGCTAACACTATGCAAATTAAACCTGTTGGGATTAGACTACTGACAATACAACCTCGCCATGAAAGAGTTTCAAATTCTTTCCCTTTTTTTAGACGCCTTATGTATTTTCACTGTCTCATACTTTATTGTTTGTGTTATTGTTCGCACTTATTATACGAACTTATTGCTTGCATTCTTAACAAAATATAGAAAGACAGAAAACCTGCCGTATTCCTAGTAGAATTAGGATCTCCTGATGTTAAATAGTTGATGTAATCCCCAAGTTTAGTATAGGTGAATTATTGTTTGTTCAAACTTTAGGCGTCATAGGTTGCCGGCATCATAGATCTTAGTTGAAGTATTTGCATAGGAAGGCCACTTATCGCCTTGACAAATCCCGAATCTGCGCTCCTAACTTGAGAGCTTGTTGGTTGCGCAAACCCAGGAGGGTTAGGTCTCGAACTCAAGTAGCAGCAGATTCGTCTCTAATGGTAACACGAACTTCTCGTTTTTAATGGAGGTTTTTCCTTTTGTTTCTTTGGGTCGTAGCTGCTGGAAGATGAAGAAATTCAGGACGTCTCTCGTTCTAATATTTATTGTCAGATGAAAGGCAGAGCATGTAGGTTGGACCATTTTTGTCCTATCTTTATCAGGTTGCCAGTAAATTGGTGGCTTTGCCTTGGTCATGTAACCTGGCATGCTCAGGTTGTCAACAAAATTTCAAACAACATTACGTACTCATTTAAATTTCCGAAGTACGAAAGAACTTCAAGCAAAGTAAAAGTGCTCCTACAAAGTAGAAGAAAGTTCTTATAAATTTGGGAACAGTAAAGCAGATTATACTACTTTATTTATGTGCATATGCTATCACTCGTCAACATATAGAATTTTATAGTTACCGATTCCCTGATTACCTTAATTTTTACTTGCAATTCTTTGAATTGAGTTTAATGAAGGATGTAAGTTTTTTAGCAGAAGGAAGAAGTATTTCAAATAGAAGGGAGCTTTCCAGCATGCCAAAGGTCAAGGAAAAGATGCACTAGTACATACAGTAGAACGTGTACATCCAGATCATTCAGCGTGAAAGCGTGGAAATTGGGAGTTAAATCAACTGGCTTCCCCCTCTTGGACGCTTGGGACCTTATTGTCTTTTGCCTCGAGTACTTCCTAGTGAAAGTTTAGTTGCAACTGAAGTTCAGTTGCTTGTCCATTTAAAAGTTGATTCAATCTCAGTTTATAGACTAGTATCATGGACTCATTGTGTGAGAGCCTAGCGCAGGGGTGCACATAGGGATATAGGCATTGGATCACACAACGGGTCTGGCGTGTAATGCCACAGCTTAATGCACTGAGGGCTTTGCACCGACCCTAACACCACCCAGACAATGGGGGGATATATCGGAAAGGGCCTGGGGGGCTCATTTAGGTATAATAGGCCGTATGCGTATCAGAATGTCCTTGTGTCCATGCAAGTGGTGTCAAACCCACACCCACATCCACTTTGTATCTGAATGTTAGAATACCGGGGGCTATAGCCTTTGCATTTGAAACCTCGTTGATGGCAAACGCCAAGGGGTGCACGAGGAATCCACAACGTGCTGCTGTAGCACGCGGGGTGCTAGCATAAGACGGGACTCAGGGGAATTGTTTTATCCCCCTGTGAGGGCACAAGGGATTAGGCGTGGTAGCTGTCAACAGACTTATATTATGGACGCCTAGTGGAGGGGTGCGCATGGAGATATAGGCGGGGCCTGGCTGTAATACCACAACCTAATGCACAGGGATTTGCATCGACCTTAATATCGCCCAGATACTGGGTGGATCTACTGGCTAAAGGTCCTGGGGGCGTCATTTAGGTATAATCGGCCGTATCTGTGTGAGAATGTCCCTGTGTCCGTGCCACTAGGTTCTGCTTGTTCAGAGGAACAAACCTGCTGTTGTAGCAGCTCATATGTTAGTGTAGTTCTAGAACCAATTTTTTTTTGGAAAGTGTATATTCTTGATGGTATTTGCTTGTCTTGCTTTTGAATTATCGATGATAGCGTGAGTCAACACCCTCTCTACTCGATGCATGACAATGTTGAAGGGTTTGTAGACTTGGTGATACTTCTGCTTGTATTTTTTCTTCTGTTAGTTATGCTTTGGGATTTTTTAAAGAAAATTGAGGGTTTGCTTTGAGTGTGACCGTGTGTGTTTTTGTTTGTGTGCGGGTACGAGAGAGAGAGAGAGAGAGAGAGAGAGAGAGAGAGAGATTATGAATGCAATGACAACATGAAATTCCTCACCCCTCTTCATGTATTTATAATAAAGGACAAATAGCGGAATCCAGAACTTGAATTTTCTCCAAATTGCTAATCGAGAGCCCTCCGAGCTCACACCCCCTGTCAGTCATACTACTTTCTTCGTATCAAAATCTGGACTAGTAAATCACCCTCTTCGCACTGACACCTCATATGGGTCGAGCTATGGTGTCCGATACCTACCGACACACCGACACATTACCTTCACTTCTGAATACATGTCTGACACCTCTTAGTAGTGTCCAAAATTTTATTATTTATTTAATTAACAGACACCGTGTCGGATACCTCTTGATGAAGTGTCGGCTAGAAAGCACCGACACCTCATATAGGTCGAGGTATGGTGTTTGATACCTATCGACACCTTGACACCTCACTGACACCTCCGGACACGTGTCCAACACCTCTTAGCGGTGTCCGAATTTATTGATTTATTTTTTAATTACCGGACACCTTGTCGGATACCTCTTCAAGAAGTGTCGGACACCTCTTGAAGAAGTATCCACATGTATAGGGCCAAAATATGATATTTCGGGGACTTTTTTAGAAATGAACTTTGAAGCCCAATGAATCAGATCGACTTGGAAAAAGGTACCTTTCTTCTTTCTCTCTCATTATCTCTCTTTTCCTTCGTTTTGTTAATGAACCCAACCTAACCAATTCATAGGAAGATACATCAGCATATCCGATCATTTACGGACCCATCTAGCTATATTTGACATCTCCTTGATCCCTTTGTCCTATGTTCTTCTCTCTTGGTACTGTTGAGACTCTAATCTTGTTACTAATGAGACATTCATGCTACTATCTTTCTTTCTCATCCGTTTTGAACGAAATTTAGCTACTCAAATTGATGTTTATTCTTATTATGTACATATTTAACATATATATAAATGTGTGCATACATATAGAAATAAAATAAAAATATATTAAAAATTCAGCGGTGTCCAAAATCTGATTTTTTGAAAATTGCGATGTCCGGTGTCCCGGTCAAACACGATGTCCGTGTCCGTGCTACCTAGAGTGTTGGGCACCTCTTGAAAAAGTGTCAACAGTTATGGGGCCGAAATACAATATTTTTCAAACTTATTTTAGGGTCGTGTGCAATAATTGTCAAATCTGGGGCTTTTTTAGAAATGAATTTATAAGCCAAACTCTAATAAGGTCGACCCAGGAAAAGGTACCCTTCTTCTTTCTCTCTTATTTCTTTCTTTTTCTCTTCTATTTTGTTACCGAAAGCATCCAAGCGTACCAGTTTAGAGGAAGATAGCTCAAAATCTCCGATTTCATCTACAGACCCATCTGGCTATATAAGACCTCTCCTTCATGCCTTTGGTCCCATGTCTTTTTTCCTTTTTTTGTTGTTATTGTTGAGACTCTAATCTTAGTACTATTGAGATGTTTAGCTGCTTTCTTGCTCCAATTGATGTTTATTTTTATTATATATGTATCAAACATATATATAAAATAAAAGCATATTAAAGAATTCAGCGGTGTCCTACAGTGCCCAAAATCTGTTTTTTGGAAATTACAGTGTCCGGTGTCCCGGTCAGTGTCGGTGCCGGACGCGGTGTCCGTGCTACCTAGTTCATCAATCTCCATTGAGCGTATTCACGTAAGCTACCCTTTCATTGAGGAATCAAGAAGGAAGGATGCCCCTCGCAAGAATATCTCTATGATAAGCTTTTAGGACTTTGGTACTCATCTATCTTCTTTTTATGTACTTGCTTTTCCAATAGTACTGACTATGTATAACATGATTAGTAGCTTTTTGTACTTTGTGATTATTGACTTGACAACTTTAATTGTTTATACTCCTGTTGTTCTTCGATCTCCCTATCCTCATGGCTTTCTTCTTCCTCAAGTCTTATGTCCCTTCTTGCTTTGCCTTTGTCTTCTACCCATTCTCTCTCTCCTCTTTTAACTCTCTCATTGGTTCTGTATCACATGAGTATCAACAAGCCCAATGTGATCAAATTTATTACTTAATAGTAACTAAGGACCCCAGTTTATACTGGTCTATGCTATCTCGTGCAGAAGCCCATCATTCAAATCGCCCCACTGCCATCAGCCTTACAAGAACTCCCCTAAATGTCCACTATCACCTCTGGTCAAACAAACCATATTCCCTCAATGTGACTCCCATCCAGGGGCGATTTGCTCGCTGTGCATTATCACCATGCCAGTATCACCATTTTCATCCACTATTGGACCTCCTTGGATAGCTGACACGATAAGATCAAATTTCATAGCCATCTCTGGCCGCTGCTTATCTCCCTAGCTGTTTCTGCATTCCAAATTTGCGTTGGTGCCTTCACCTCATCAGCGCATCACACTTGTCTTTGGCTGAGTTATTGCCACCCATCCCTGTATTGAACCGCCATTGCCACTTTTCACCTCACTGTCTAGAGCCCTGGGCAAGTCTTACTCAAAGATGGAGTCATTGATTTCACTTGTAGAGTGAGCCACAAATTCCTGTCATCCTCATTGCTCAAGAGGACTGATTTCCCCCATAATTGCCAAATACACTGCTTAGTAGTTAGTATTGATTAGTTTAGACACTTAAAATATTGAAGAATGGTTCTATATTCGTTGATATGATGTATGCAATTGTAGCTCAAATTTAGGCATTCTTCATATCATTCATTAATATTCAGTTTTTATGGTGTTGTCATGCCTCTTGGCAGGTTGCTCAGAAGAGACCCAATGGGAGCTCTTGGTTATGCAAGCTTGAAACCATCTCTGACAAAAGTAGCTGAATCTGCTCATGGCCACCCTTATGAGATGGACATAGTGGCTGGCTCAAGGATTGGGGAGGTTCTTGGAAGTCAAACAGTTCTTAAGAGTGACCATTGCCCTGGTTGTCAACACCCTGGTTTATCTGAAACAGTGGAGGGTGCCCCTAATTTTAGAGAAATTCCTGGGTTTCCAGTTTATGGTGTTGCAAATCCAACTGTTGATGGAATTCGATCTGTCATTCAGAGGATTGGTAGCTCTAGAGGTGGCAGGCCAGTTTTTTGGCATAATATGAGAGAGGAGCCGGTAATCTACATCAATGGGAAACCCTTTGTGCTTCGTGAGGTTGAAAGACCATACAAAAACATGCTGGAGTACACGGTATACATTTTCGTTGTTTAGCAAAAATGGGGTGTGAACAAGTATATGCAGTTTGGATTTATCAAACGTCGTACATGCCATTTCATGCACAATACAATGTGAAGACTCAGTTAACTTTGTGAACTCCAAATTAGTGATTTTCTTCCATCATACTACATTGTTTTGCACGCTAGAAAAAAATTCAAAAAGATGTTTCAGTGGGTGTTCTAGTTTGAGAATTATAACTATGTGCAAATACCATCAGGGGTTAGTATGCCTCTCACAGGACACTGCAGTTGTGCATGTCAAAACTTTCAATGCCATAAACAGCTGGCCCTTATATCAAGAATTGAGGTCAGTAAGGTTCTTTATAGAAGTAGGAATATAGCTGACCTTTACGTCAGAAAAATTCGACTATTGTGTTATTTAAATTAATTCTGCTACTTACAGTTGTATATTACAGAATGTGCTTATGTTGCATCACCAGAATAAGGGTTTTTTACGTTGTCTTTCTGTATATGTGGTCTTTTCGACAGAATGTACCGCTTTTCGGATAGGAAGGTGAATACTTTTCCTTTGATGAGTGAGCCGCGAGCTATCACAACACACGTCAAGTAAATGAAGCGCCACATATTTCTCTCAGAGCATCCGAATATGGGACTCTTGTAAGAGGCCTCCCCAAAAACCCCTTTTCATTACACACAGATATCGATAGGGGAGTGTGCGTGTCTGAGAGGAAATCATATCCACGTGGCCACATGAACTTTACCTCAGGTGCTGGTTGAAATGACAAAAAATGCTATTAATAAATGTACTTGAGGGTGCTTGATATTACAAAGATTTGAGTAATTTGGATTTAACTGTTTGGACAAAAGGACATTCTTTTCTTGAAGTTCCCTCAGCAACTTGAGTCCACATATATGACAAATGGGAGCTATCTTCGATATATTCCAGATACGGGTAATCCTAAGTAAAAATTATACCACATTTGGTTTATTTTAAATATTACACTTCTTTTGCGTACTAAATGTTAGTTAAATTCTTGTTTTTCCTCTTTTTCCTTTTTTGGGGGGTAGGGGGTTAAATCTCTGAATGTTCAGTCAACTGTCAAAACTAATGTTTTGACAAAAGAATGTGGTCAACCTTCCAAAAACTTTCACAACTGTACAAAATAAAAATTCTGAAAGTGCATGGGTGGTTCGAGCAAGTGCGAGTGTCAGTACGTCGCTTCTTTGATTTCGGACACTGGAAACACAACATATGTCGCTTCTTGATTTCGGACCAAAAGGACGTTCTTTCAATGAAGTTCCGTAAGAAACTTGTGTCCACGTATATGACAGTAGGAGCAAGTTATCTTCGGTATAATGCATTATCCAGATATGGATAATCCTAAGTAAAGATTCTACCACATTGGTTTATTCTGAAAATTGCTAGTTACAATCCTTGTTTTTTTCCTCTTTTCTCTGTTGTGGGGTGGGGTTAAATCTCTGAATGTTCACTGTTCAGTCAGCTTTCGAAAATTGATGTTTTGATAAAAGAACGTGGTCAACTTTCCAAAACCTTTGACAACTGTACGAAATTAAAATTCTTAAAATGCATGGGCAGTGAGCAAGTTAGAGTGTCAGTACATTGTTGCCTCTTGATTTCGGACACTGGAAACACAACATATGTGCCTTCGAGAAGTGGCCGTGCTTCTTAGGTTGCAGACTTTTAGGCTTTCTCCAAGTACAATGTGAATATCCTCAACAAATATAGTGCGAAGAACTGAGACCAGAAAGTAGCTGACATGGGATTCTACCACTAAATGCAGCTACCTTATTGCAAAACAAATACTTTCCAACTAAATTGCCATATACTGCTGTATCCTGAATTAGCATATATCAAGTTATCATATGGTTAATATGATTCCTATATTTCCGTTTATTTCCTTTCAATTTTGTTCAACGTGGTTTGTAGTTGCTGAAGCTGATAGTAGATATCTGCATCTAGGGAATTGATCGTGAAAGGGTAGAGAGAATGGAAGCTCGACTAAAAGAAGATATATTGCGAGAAGCTGAAAGCTACAATGGGGCTATAATGGTGATTCATGAAACTGATGATGGGCAAATATTTGAAGCTTGGGAACATGTGAGCTCCTATCTAGTTCAGACCCCCCTAGAGGTTTTTAGATGCTTAGAGAATGATTTCCCGATTAAGTATGCTCGAGTACCTATTACTGATGGTAAAGCTCCCAAAAGTTCCGACTTTGACACGTTAGTCATGAATATTGCATCAGCTTGCAAGGACACGGCTTTTGTTTTTAATTGCCAGGTAACACTTTTCTTTAGTTACTGCCAAGCTTTACTGACATACTTGGCATGAATATTTTCTTAAACCCTCTAAGTTTGCGAAATATGCTACCTTACCTCTCAATTTGAATTATGCTTAGATCAGATGGGTAGGGGAAGGACAACTACAGGTACTGTTATTGCTTGTCTACTGAAACTTCGGTTGGATTATGGGAGACCTATTAGAATACTACTTGATGATATGTCACGTGAAGAGGCAGATAGTGGTACATCAAGTGGTGAAGAAACTGGAGGCCATTATCCTGAGTCTACATCAAATACTGCAAAAGATAGACCTTGTAAGGATACAAGTCATGCATTTGGGATAAATGACATCCTATTGTTGTGGAAGATAACGAGATTGTTTGATAACGGGGTGGAATGCCGGGAGGCCTTGGATGCTATTATTGATAGATGTTCAGCTCTGCAGAACATACGTCAAGCTGTCTTGCAATACAGAAAGGTTTTCAATCAACAGCATGTTGAGCCAAGGGAAAGGAGAGTCGCACTGAACCGTGGTGCTGAATACTTGGAGCGTTACTTTCGTTTGATTGCTTTCGCAGCATATCTTGGAAGTGAAGCGTTTGATGGGTTTTGTGAAAATGGAAAATCAAGGATCACGTTTAAGAGTTGGTTACATCAGAGACCAGAAGTCCAAGCTATGAAATGGTCAATCAGATTAAGGCCTGGGCGGTTCTTTACAGTCCCCGTAAATCTTCTTTCCTCAAGTCCTTTTTCTCATTTGCAGGTTCTCTCGTCAATTTTGATTGTATCTCTAGTGGACTATTATTTCAGGAGGAACTGAGAGTGCCACAAGAGTCTCAGCACGGTGATGCTGTAATGGAGGCTATTGTGAAGGATCGTAATGGTTCTGTTCTGGGAAAGGGATCTATACTCAAGATGTACTTCTTTCCTGGTCAAAGAACCTCCAGCCACATTCAAATACATGGTGCTCCACATGTATTCAAGGTGAGCTCGGATGTGGGTATCTTGTAGGAAAAAAGGGTGAACGTAAAACTTTATATCTATTGAGGCTTATCTAGTTTAGCATTTTATAGTATTTCTCACAACTTCTTATTACTTTTTCTTGTTTGTGAATGAGGCACTTGTCCTATTAATTCGTTTTGTGATTAAGCAAAAGGTAAATGTGTGTGCTTTAATTTTAATGCACCTTTATATCTCGTTTTGTTGTCTGAGTAATCAGGTTGCTGGTCCTGATGACTCGATTTTAAGAACTATAAAGCTTCATTCAAGTAGACTGATTCCTGGCGAATGGAATAATTCTTCTTTTTGGATTTCCCTTTTTCATTTGATTCAGGATGCTGTCTTGTGGTATATGTTATTGAGGATGATATGGTGTCAACCTAGAAAGACTAGATTCGTGGTCAACTTGAAGTTGGAATGTTGGAGTAATAATTCAGAATCCAAGGGTTTTATAATTGTGTGGAACTGAGGAAAGTTAATACATTTGGACCAGGAAATGTTGTTACGGCTGGGAAAGAGATAGCTAAGAAGTATGTTATCTTGTGGCACCTTGGACGTATTCCATAAAGTGGAGGAGATTAGGTTGATGGAGATATAAGAGCAGGTTGGATAGAGTGTGAGACTGAGATGATGTGTGATTGTAGTATCCCTATCAAGTTGAAGGTAAAGTTTGTATAGCATGACAGTGAAGCCAGCTAGGCTCCATTGTCTAGAATGTTGTGCAACTTGGAAGCAACACAGGGCGGATTGTCATGCCGGGTGGAAAGTTGAGTTTTTATTCGATCACATTACGTTTTATCCTATTTAGCATGGTTTAATAATTTGATTGAAATCAAGTGACGAATTGTTCTTACATATAGTCGCTAATTTATGTAGTATTCAATACCTTAGAGAACGAGCCGTTCTATAGAAGTCTATATCTCACTTGAGGTTGTTTCTCCAGAACGGTCAATAGGATGATCAAATATAATAATGAGGGGTTCTGTGAAATAGGCTGAGATATACGATCTATGTCTGGAGTTTTTAAGTTTGAATTATCATTTGAACTATCATTTAAGCTGAGTAAGGATAATATTGTTGATTCTAACAAAAAGTTTTTTCTTGGCGGGGGGTTAGCGGGGTGGAAATGGAGGCAACTTGGTCCTGGGATACACAATGGTTGCTTCTTTCTTGCAGGTGTTGTTAGACTTGCATGAGTATTATCAGCTACGCGAGTACATTTAGCAAAGATGGGCTCAAGACCAATATAGTGCTCAATCTTTATATTTCAGTTCCTTGTACTGATTAGAATAATGACTTGTATTTTACGGATCAGCAGTATTGTGATCTGAACGTCCTTTTACGCATGTTGCTTTGGCAGAAAAAATTGCCACCCAAAATGGGAAGTCCACACGCACACACCCATATATATACAGATATATGTATGGGGGTGTGGTTGTGTGTGCATATATCTTAGTAAAAAATAACTGCAATAGGATCTTGATCTGGACATAAGTTTGTTTCTTGATTGCAATCGTTTCAAATTTGCATGCACTGGTCCTTCAGGAATGTTACGAACAACGGCTTAAATTTCTATATTTTGGCATCCAGTACTCTTTGGTTAATTAAGTTTTGCAACTTGCAGCTATGATTCCTCTGCCTGTGATGACCTTAGTCAAAACTTATGACTCCACAAAGTTACTTGGATGAAAAGTTTTACTTTTTACTTTCCTACGAGCATGTATTTTAAGAAGGAAATCGGGCACTGAAACTTCCGTTTCTCTCAGGTGGATGGATATCCTGTGTATAGCATGGCTACTCCAACGATTGCAGGTGCCATGGAGATGTTAGCTTATCTAGGCTCGAAGCCCACAGCAGAAAGAAGTGCTGCTCAGAAAGTAATTTTAACTGATCTAAGAGAAGAAGCTGTTGTTTACATCAATGGAACGCCATTTGTCCTTAGGGAACTAAATAAACCCGTTGATACACTCAAACATGTTGGAATTACTGGTCGTATGGTGTGTCATCCTTCTGTCACACCGTCCATACAAAGAGAAGTCCTTGAGCCAGATCATTATTCTAACTCACTTTGTTATGACCACTATGCAGGTGGAACACATGGAAGCGCGGCTAAAAGAAGATATTATAGCTGAGGTCAGACAATCTGGTGGTCGGATGCTTTTACACCGCGAAGAATATTGCCCAGCATTGAGTCAGGCCAGTGTCATAGGATACTGGGAGAACATTTTTGTGGATGATGTCAAGACACCTGCTGAAGTATATGCTGCTCTGAAAGCGGAAGGGTACAATATAAGATACAGGAGGATACCATTAACTAGAGAAAGAGAAGCCTTAACTACTGATGTTGATGCAATCCAGTACTGCGAGGATAAGTAAGTTTCTTATTATATGCATAACTCCTTTGCTTTAACAACTACCATCTTAACTTTTTCCATCTGACATGTTTCACTGCCAGCTTTGTGCTTCATAGTTGTAAGCATAGCACCATGCGTTATGGATGCTGTATAATCTGTCAAGTTGACCTATTATCAGTATCATCTGAATCCACTTCACACCAGAACATAATTACCATGAGCATGGAAATTTACTTTTTCATGCTAGTAATTATTTTCTATGTAGGCAAAAGGTGGAAGTTCTACATACCCCTTTTCAACTATTATGTAGTGGGCCAGTGGTGTTACTGCTATGTTACATTGCTTCACATAGAGGGGAATCATACATAGTGATGCCAAGGAAAGTGGGTTCGTACCTACGTGGAGGTGCCACAAAGGCTGTAGTCCGAGTCAGCTTCCAGATGTACAAAATGAGAGACAGTGAGGGTGGAGTAAGGGCAGAAAGCAAGGCTTCCCAGACAGGCCGTGAGGGATGGCAGTACTGTGGAGACAAAGCTGAGACGAACAGGGCCGGCAGTCGACATTCCAAGTTAAGGTCCAAGTCAGGGTTCAATGATACGGTCCAATGTTATGTCCAATTTGTATTTCTCTCTCTAGAATCCAAGAGCTCTCAAATTCTAGAGTGAGAAAGTGATTTTGTAAGAATGAGCCAAAAGTCCTTGAATAAGTCATAAAGTCCACTATTTATAGGAAACAGTGTGCCTGTGTCATAAAATGCCACATGTCGTCCCCTGAGAGTGACACGTCACCAGAGGG
>JAVXUO010000351.1:0-156516 GCA_033065855.1 Escallonia rubra | reverse complement strand
TACCTATACCTTCCAGATATCAGCAACTAGAATATATTCTAAAATTTGTCTTGATCAATAATATACGTTTAGGGTGGTGTTGAAGGCAAACGACAAGTCGATAAAGTCATTGACAAGTGTGCCACCATGCAGGTATGACTCTTTTTCCTGATCTGCCCAGGTATAGCTTCTAATATCTTTTCCAATTCTCATGAAAGTTTGTCCATTTTAGAGCTGCGTCTGCTCAATTTATCGTCCAGTTGTTTTCTGATTGATTTTTTGCTATAGATCTTATCTAAGTAAATTGTGGCCTTGGTTGCTACGTAAAGAAAAAGTTTCAATTGCCTCGCGGCCTAGAGTTTTTTTCTTTTAATTTGTTGTGGACTGGGTTTCAGAACTTACGTGAAGCTATTGCTACTTATCGCAATAGCATTTTGCGTCAACCTGATGAGATGAAGAAGGAGGCGTTGCTTTCCTTTTTCGTGGAATACTTGGAAAGATATTACTACCTTATATGCTTTGCTGTATACCTCCATACAGAGAGAGCAGCACTCTATCCTAGATCCCCTGGTCAGTGCAGTTTCTATGACTGGATGAAAGCAAGGCCAGAACTTTATACCATACTTCGCAGGTATATAACTACTGTCTTTTCATCCAAGGGGACTGTATTCTTTTACTTGGTAAAAGCAAGATTGTTTTTCTAAGCCAGGTGGTGGTTCTACCACTATCATTATGTTATACGTGTATTTTACTGATTCAAGCTTGTAAAAGCATTTGCACTTTACTGAGAATGCATTGTTAGACAGAGGTGCTAACAGAAACTCCGAGAAATTAGAACTTGATCCTTGATACACTTTCTGATATTTGATCACGCTAGTGACCCTTTTGGTAGCCAGACTTGCATGCCGTATTTAGCTGCGGTCATGACATGACTATTATCGGAATTGGTAGTACTTATCTTTCCCTTGTTCCCAAAGATGCTTTTCTCATGCGTTGCTTCAACAGTTGATCACACTGAAGTAAGTTATCTCCTTCAAAGGGCTTCCTGGGGAGCTGGTGGGGGGAATGCGAGTATGCAGGAAGTGGAATTTGCCATGGGACTTAATGAGGATCTATCATCATTGTAGTTGGATAAAATTTGTTTAGGCTATGTGTTGGCACTTAAATTTCAACTCAAAAGTTATTTTGGATTCGTACTGGACGGTTCGGACAAGGCAAGTAGGTTTCGAACTTTATCAAAGTTCGAATCCATACCATTTGGATTGAAGATTAAATAGAAGTGCAAAAGGATTACTACCAATCGGTGGGCTCAAATTCGAAGGTTTTGTGGGCCTGACAAGGTTTCGAACCCCACTGAAGTTCAAACTCATGCATGTGGACTCGAAGATGGACTTTGTAAATCATGGGCCATTAAGGTTTCGAACCCTTTAAGTTCGAACCATTCCAACTTTACTTAAAAGTCCGAAGTCCAAACCCAAAAAGAAGGGTATTCATCACGTGGTTGAATTTTCTTCTGGGGAAGATACGCCAAATAGAGGAAGACTTATCTGGAGAAACAACCTGATAAGCCAAATGAAGGAAGACTTATTTGGAGAAACAACCTGATAAGCATGAAAGGATTCCTGTGGAAGCCTCTATAAAAGGAAGAGGCAAATCCTACGTAAGGGAGAGGAGAGAAGTTTCAAAAAAAGTCGGAGACAAAAAGAGAAAAGAGAGAAAACAGAAGCTCTACAAAAACCTTCAAGCGCTATGGCTTACAAGTATAGGATTCCAACCACCGGTTGGTGGAAAACTTTGTAACTCAGGGATTGATTCCCGCCCTTAATAAAGTTTTTTTTGTTCGTCTCTTTGCAATTCATGTTGGTTTCTTATTTAGCTTATCTAGAATCGGAGGTTTTCGTCGTTAGTTCGTTCGACGATGTAATTAACGATCTCACAAGTGTCTGATCGGAGACGGGATCCCCACAACCATAAAGTAAACATCGACGCAAAAACTCAGCATCGATGGATGTTTGTTCGTATTTGATTCTTGATCGACCCTTTGTTCTTTAAGGTCTCAAAATCAGCGCTAACACTATGCAAATTAAACCTGTTGGGATTAGACTACTGACAATACAACCTCGCCATGAAAGAGTTTCAAATTCTTTCCCTTTTTTTAGATGCCTTATGTATTTTCACTGTCTCATACTTTATTGTTTGTGTTATTGTTCGCACTTATTATACGAACTTATTGCTCACATTCTTAACAAAATATAGAAAGACAGAAAACCTGCCGTATTCCTAGTAGAATTAGGATCTCCTGATGTTAAATAGTTGATGTAATCCCCAAGTTTAGTATAGGTGAATTATTGTTTGTTCAAACTTTAGGCGTCATAGGTTGCCGGCGTCATAGATCTTAGTTGAAGTATTTGCATAGGAAGGCCATTTATCGCCTTGACAAATCCCGAATCTGCGCTCCTAACTTGAGAGCTTGTTGGTTGCGCAAACCCAGGAGGGTTAGGTCTCGAACTCAAGTAGCAGCAGATTCGTCTCTAATGGTAACACGAACTTCTCGTTTTTAATGGAGGTTTTTCCTTTTGTTTCTTTGGGTCGTAGCTGCTGGAAGATGAAGAAATTCAGGACATCTCTTGTTCTAATATTTATTGTCAGATGAAAGGCAGAGCATGTAGGTTGGACCATTTTTGTCCTATCTTTATCAGGTTGCCAGTAAATTGGTGGCTTTGCCTTGGTCATGTAACCTGGCATGCTCAGGTTGTCAACAAAATTTCAAACAACATTACGTACTCATTTAAATTTCCGAAGTAGGAAAGAACTCCAAGCAAAGTAAAAGTGCTCCTACAAAGTAGAAGAAAGTTCTTATAAATTTGGGAACAGTAAAGCAGATTATACTACTTTATTTATGTGCATATGCTATCACTCATCAACATATATAATTTTATAGTTACCGATTCCCTGATTACCTTAATTTTTACTTGCAATTCTTTGAATTGAGTTTAATGAAGGATGTAAGTTTTTTAGCAGAAGGAAGAAGTATTTCAAATAGAAGGGAGCTTTCCAGCATGCCAAAGGTCAAGGAAAAGATGCACTAGTACATACAGTAGAACTTGTACATCCAGATCATTCAGCGTGAAAGCGTGGAAATTGGGAGTTAAATCAACTGGCTTCCCCCTCTTGGACGCTTGGGACCTTATTGTCTTTTGCCTCGAGTACTTCCTAGTGAAAGTTTAGTTGCAACTGAAGTTCAGTTGCTTGTCCATTTAAAAGTTGATTCAATCTCAGTTTATAGACTAGTATCATGAACTCATTGTGTGGGAGCCTAGCGCAGGGGTGCACATAGGGATATAGGCATTGGATCACACAACGGGTCTGGCGTGTAATGCCACAGCTTAATGCACTGAGGGCTTTGCACCGACCCTAACACCACCCAGACAATGGGGGGATATATCGGAAAGGGCCTGGGGGGCTCATTTAGGTATAACAGGCCGTATGCGTGTTAGAATGTCCTTGTGTCCATGACAAGTGGTGTCAAACCCACACCCACACCCACTTTGTATCTGAATGTTAGAATACCGGGGGCTATAGCCTTTGCATTTGAAACCTCGTTGATGGCAAGCGCCAAGGGGTGCACGAGGAATCCATAACGTGCTGCTGTAGCACGCGGGGTGCTAGCATAAGACGGGACTCAGGGGAATTGTTTTATCCCCCTGTGAGGGCACAAGGGATTAGGCGTGGTAGCTGTCAACAGACTTATATTATGGACGCCTAGCGGAGGCGTGCGCATGGAGATATAGGCGGGGCCTGGCTGTAATACCACAACCTAATGCACAGGGATTTGCATCGACCTTAATATCGCCCAGATACTGGGTGGATCTACTGGCTAAAGGTCCTGGGGGCGTCATTTAGGTATAATCGGCCGTATCTGTGTGAGAATGTCCCTGTGTCCGTGCCACTAGGTTCTGCTTGTTCAGAGGAACAAACCTGCTGTAGTAGCAGCTCATATGTTAGTGTAGTTCTAGAACCAATTTTTTTTTTGGAAAGTGTATATTCTTGATGGGTATTTGCTTGTCTTGCTTTTGAATTATTGATGATAGCGTGAGTCAACACTCAACACCCTCTCTACTCGATGCATGACAATGTTGAAGGGCTTGTAGACTTGGTGATACTTCTGCTTGTATTTTTTCTTCTGTTAGTTATGCTTTGGGATTTTTTAAAGAAAATTGAGGGTTTGCTTTGAGTGTGACCGTGTGTGTTTTTGTTTGTGTGCGGGTACGAGAGAGAGAGAGAGAGAGAGATTATGAATGCATGACAACATGAAATTCCTCACCCCTCTTCATGTATTTATAATAAAGGACAAATAGCGGAATCCAGAACTTGAATTTTCTCCAAATTGCTAATCGAGAGCCCTCCGAGCTCACACCCCCTGTCAGTCATACTACTTTCTTCGTATCAAAATCTGGACTAGTAAATCACCCTCTTCGCACTGACACCTCATATGGGTCGAGCTATGGTGTCCGATACCTACCGACACACCGACACATTACCTTCACTTCTGAATACATGTCTGACACCTCTTAGTAGTGTCCAAAATTTTATTATTTATTTAATTAACGGACACCGTGTCGGATTCCTCTTGATGAAGTGTCGGCTAGAAAGCACCGACACCTCATATAGGTCGAGGTATGGTGTTTGATACCTATCGACACCTTGACACCTCACTGACACCTCCGGACACGTGTCCAACACCTCTTAGCGGTGTCCGAATTTATTGATTTATTTTTTAATTACCGGACACCTTGTCGGATACCTCTTGAAGAAGTGTCGGACACCTCTTGAAGAAGTATCCACACGTATAGGGCCAAAATATGATATTTCGGGGACTTTTTTAGAAATGAACTTTGAAGCCCAATGAATCAGATCGACTTGGAAAAAGGTACCTTTCTTCTTTCTCTCTCATTATCTCTCTTTTCCTTCGTTTTGTTAACGAACCCAACCTAACCAATTCATAGGAAGATACGTCAGCATATCCGATCATTTACGGACCCATCTGGCTATATTTGACATCTCCTTGATCCCTTTGTCCTATGTTCTTCTCTCTTGGTACTGTTGAGACTCTAATCTTGTTACTAATGAGACATTCATGCTACTATCTTTCTTTCTCATCCGTTTTGAACGAAATTTAGCTACTCAAATTGATGTTTATTCTTATTATGTACATATTTAACATGTATATAAATGTGTGTATACATATAGAAATAAAATAAAAATATATTAAAAATTCAGCGGTGTCCTGCGGTGTCCAAAATCTGATTTTTTGAAAATTGCGGTGTCCAGTGTCCCGGTCAGACGCGGTATCCGTGTCCGTGCTACCTAGAGTGTCGGGCACCTCTTGAAAAAGTGTGTCCACACGTATGGGTCCGAAATACAATATTTTTCAAACTTATTTTAGGGTCGTGTGCAATAATTGACAAATTTGGGGCTTTTTTAGAAATGAATTTATAAGCCAAACTCTAATAAGGTCGACCCAGGAAAAGGTACCCTTCTTCTTTCTCTCTTATTTCTTTCTTTTTCTCTTCTATATTTTTACCGAAAGCATCCAAGCGTACCAGTTCAGAGGAAGATAGCTCAAAATCTCCGATTTCATCTACAGACCCATCTGGCTATATAAGACCTCTCCTTCATGCCTTTGGTCCCATGTCTTTTTTCCTTTTTTTGTTGTTATTGTTGAGACTCTAATCTTAGTACTATTGAGATGATTAGCTGCTTTCTTGCTCCAATTGATGTTTATTTTTATTATATATATGTATCAAACATATATATAAAATAAAAGCATATTAAAGAATTCAGCGGTGTCCTACAGTGCCCAAAATCTGTTTTTTGGAAATTACAGTGTCCGGTGTCCCGGTCAGTGTCGGTGCCGGACGCGGTGTCCGTGCTACCTAGTTCATCAATCTCCATTGGGCGTATTCACGTAAGCTACCCTTTCATTGAGGAATCAAGAAGGAAGGATGCCCCTCGCAAGAATATCTCTATGATAAGCTTTTAGGACTTTGGTACTCATCTATCTTCTTTTTATGTACTTGCTTTTCCAATAGTACTGACTATGTATAACATGATTAGTAGCTTTTTGTACTTTGTGATTATTGACTTGACAACTTTAATTGTTTATACTCCTGTTGTTCTTCGATCTCCCTATCCTCATGGCTTTCTTCTTCCTCAAGTCTTATGTCCCTTCTTGCTTTGCCTTTGTCTTCTACCCATTCTCTCTCTCCTCTTTTAACTCTCTCATTGGTTCTGTATCACATGAGTATCAACAAGCCCAATGTGATCAAATTTATTACTTAATAGTAACTAAGGACCCCAGTTTATACTGGTCTATGCTATCTCGTGCAGAAGCCCATCATTCAAATCGCCCCACTGCCATCAGCCTTACAAGAACTCCCCTAAATGTCCACTATCACCTCTGGTCAAACAAACCATATTCCCTCAATGTGACTCCCATCCAGGGGCGATTTGCTCGCTGTGCATTATCACCATGCCAGTATCACCATTTTCATCCACTATTGGACCTCCTTGGATAGCTGACACGATAAGATCAAATTTCATAGCCATCTCTGGCCGCTGCTTATCTCCCTAGCTGTTTCTGCATTCCAAATTTGCGTTGGTGCCTTCACCTCATCAGCGCATCACACTTGTCTTTGACTGAGTTATTGGCACCCATCCCTGTATTGAACCGCCATTGCCACTTTTCACCTCACTGTCTCGAGCCCTGGGCAAGTCTTACTCAAAGATGGAGTCATTGATTTCACTTGTAGAGTGAGCCACAAATTCCTGTCATCCTCATTGCTCAAGAGGACTGATTTCCCCCATAATTGCCAAATACATAGTTTAGTAGTTAGTATTGATTAGTTTAGACACTTAAAATATTGAAGAATGGTTCTATATTCTTTGATATGATGTATGCAATTGTAGCTCAAATTTAGGCATTCTTCATATCATTCATTAATATTCAGTTTTTATGGTGTCGTCATGCCTCTTGGCAGGTTGCTCAGAAGAGACCCAATGGGAGCTCTTGGTTATGCAAGCTTGAAACCATCTCTGACAAAAGTAGCTGAATCTGCTCATGGCCACCCTTATGAGATGGACATAGTGGCTGGCTCAAGGATTGGGGAGGTTCTTGGAAGTCAAACAGTTCTTAAGAGTGACCATTGTCCTGGTTGTCAACACCCTGGTTTATCTGAAACAGTGGAGGGTGCCCCTAATTTTAGAGAAATTCCTGGGTTTCCAGTTTATGGTGTTGCAAATCCAACTGTTGATGGAATTCGATCTGTCATTCAGAGGATTGGTAGCTCTAGAGGTGGCAGGCCAGTTTTTTGGCATAATATGAGAGAGGAGCCTGTAATCTACATCAATGGGAAACCCTTTGTGCTTCGTGAGGTTGAAAGACCATACAAAAACATGCTGGAGTACACGGTATACATTTTCGTTGTTTAGCAAAAATGGGGTGTGAACAAGTATATGCAGTTTGGATTTATCAAACGTCGTACATGCCATTTCATGCACAATACAATGTGAAGACTCAGTTAACTTTGTGAACTCCAAATTAGTGGTTTTCTTCCATCATACTACATTGTTTTGCACGCTAGAAAAAAATTCAAAAAGATGTTTCAGTGGGTGTTCTAGTTTGAGAATTATAACTATGTGCAAATACCATCAGGGGTTATTATGCCTCTCACAGGACACTGCAGTTGTGCATGTCAAAACTTTCAATGCCATAAACAGCTGGCCCTTATATCAAGAATTGAGGTCAGTAAGGTTCTTTATAGAAGTAGGAATATAGCTGGCCTTTACGTCAGAAAAATTCGACTATTGTGTTATTTAAATTAATTCTGCTACTTACAGTTGTATATTACAGAATGTGCTTATGTTGCATCACCAGAATAAGGGTTTTTTACGTTGTCTTTCTGTATATGTGGTCTTTTCGACAGAATGTACCGCTTTTCGGATAGGAAGGTGAATACTTTTCCTTTGATGAGTGAGCCGCGAGCTATCACAACACACGTCAAGTAAATGAAGCGCCACATATTTCTCTCAGAGCATCCGAATATGGGACTCTTGTAAGAGGCCTCCCCAAAAACCCCTTTTCATTACACACAGATATCGATAGGGGAGTGTGCGTGTCTGAGAGGAAATCATATCCACGTGGCCACATGAACTTTACCTCAGGTGCTGGTTGAAATGACAAAAAATGCTATTAATAAATGTACTTGAGGGTGCTTGATATTACAAAGATTTGAGTAATTTGGATTTAACTGTTTGGACAAAAGGACATTCTTTTCTTGAAGTTCCCTCAGCAACTTGAGTCCACATATATGACAAATGGGAGCTATCTTCGATATATTCCAGATACGGGTAATCCTAAGTAAAAATTATACCACATTTGGTTTATTTTAAATATTACACTTCTTTTGCGTACTAAATGTTAGTTAAAGTCTTGTTTTTCCTTTTTGGGGGGTAGGGGGGTTAAATCTCTGAATGTTCAGTCAACTGTCAAAACTAATGTTTTGACAAAAGAATGTGGTCAACCTTCCAAAAACTTTCACAACTGTACAAAATAAAAATTCTGAAAGTGCATGGGTGGTCGAGCAAGTGCGAGTGTCAGTACGTCACTTCTTTGATTTCGGACACTGGAAACACAACATATGTCGCTTCTTGATTTCGGACCAAAAGGACGTTCTTTCAATGAAGTTCCGTAAGAAACTTGTGTCCATGTATATGACAGTAGGAGCAAGTTATCTTCGGTATAATGCATTATCCAGATATGGATAATCCTAAGTAAAGATTCTACCACATTGGTTTATTCTGAAAATTGCTAGTTACAATCCTTGTTTTTTTCCTCTTTTCTCTGTTGTGGGGTGGGGTTAAATCTCTGAATGTTCACTGTTCAGTCAGCTTTCGAAAATTAATGTTTTGATAAAAGAACGTGGTCAACTTTCCAAAACCTTTGACAACTGTACGAAATTAAAATTCTTAAAATGCATGGGCAGTGAGCAAGTTAGAGTGTCAGTACATTGTTGCTTCTTGATTTCGGACAGTGGAAACACAACATATGTGCCTTCGAGAAGTGGCCGTGCTTCTTAGGTTGCAGACTTTTAGGCTTTCTCCAAGTACAATGTGAATATCCTCAACAAATATAGTGCGAAGAACTGAGACCAGAAAGTAGCTGACATGGGATTCTACCACTAAATGCAGCTACCTTATTGCAAAACAAATACTTTCCAACTAAATTGCCATATACTGCTGTATCCTGAATTAGCATATATCAAGTTATCATATGGTTAATATGATTCCTATATTTCCGTTTATTTCCTTTCAATTTTGTTCAACGTGGTTTGTAGTTACTGAAGCTGATAGTAGATATCTGCATCTAGGGAATTGATCGTGAAAGGGTAGAGAGAATGGAAGCTCGACTAAAAGAAGATATATTGCGAGAAGCTGAAAGCTACAATGGGGCTATAATGGTGATTCATGAAACTGATGATGGGCAAATATTTGAAGCTTGGGAACATGTGAGCTCCTATCTAGTTCAGACCCCCCTAGAGGTTTTCAGATGCTTAGAGAATGATTTCCCGATTAAGTATGCTCGAGTACCTATTACTGATGGTAAAGCTCCCAAAAGTTCCGACTTTGACACGTTAGTCATGAATATTGCATCAGCTTGCAAGGACACGGCTTTTGTTTTTAATTGCCAGGTAACACTTTTCTTTAGTTACTGCCGAGCTGTACTGACATACTTGGCATGAATATTTTCTTAAACCCTCTAAGTTTGCGAAATATGCTACCTTACCTCTCAATTTGAATTATGCTTAGATCAGATGGGTAGGGGAAGGACAACTACAGGTACTGTTATTGCTTGTCTACTGAAACTTCGGTTGGATTATGGGAGACCTATTAGAATACTACTTGATGATATGTCACGTGAAGAGGCAGATAGTGGTACATCAAGTGGTGAAGAAACTGGAGGCCATTATCCTGAGTCTACATCAAATACTGCAAAAGATAGACCTTGTAAGGATACAAGTCATGCATTTGGGATAAATGACATCCTATTGTTGTGGAAGATAACGAGATTGTTTGATAACGGGGTGGAATGCCGGGAGGCCTTGGATGCTATTATTGATAGATGTTCAGCTCTGCAGAACATACGTCAAGCTGTCTTGCAATACAGAAAGGTTTTCAATCAACAGCATGTTGAGCCAAGGGAAAGGAGAGTCGCACTGAACCGTGGTGCTGAATACTTGGAGCGTTACTTTCGTTTGATTGCTTTCGCAGCATATCTTGGAAGTGAAGCGTTTGATGGGTTTTGTGAAAATGGAAAATCAAGGATCACGTTTAAGAGTTGGTTACATCAGAGACCAGAAGTCCAAGCTATGAAATGGTCAATCAGATTAAGGCCTGGGCGGTTCTTTACAGTCCCCGTAAATCTTCTTTCCTCAAGTCCCTTTTCTCATTTGCAGGTTCTCTCGTCAATTTTGATTGTATCTCTAGTGGACTATTATTTCAGGAGGAACTGAGAGTGCCACAAGAGTCTCAGCACGGTGATGCTGTAATGGAGGCTATTGTGAAGGATCGTAATGGTTCTGTTCTGGGAAAGGGATCTATACTCAAGATGTACTTCTTTCCTGGTCAAAGAACCTCCAGCCACATTCAAATACATGGTGCTCCACATGTATTCAAGGTGAGCTGGGATGTGGGTATCTTGTAGGAAAAAAGGGTGAACGTAAAACTTTATATCTATTGAGGCTTATCTAGTTTAGCATTTTATAGTATTTCTCACAACTTCTTAGTACTTTTTCTTGTTTGTGAATGAGGCACTTGTCCTATTAATTCGTTTTGTGATTAAGCAAAAGGTAAACGTGTGTGCTTTAATTTTAATGCACCTTTATATCTCGTTTTGTTGTCTGAGTAATCAGGTTGCTGGTCCTGATGACTCGATTTTAAGAACTATAAAGCTTCATTCAAGTAGACTGATTCCTGGCGAATGGAATAATTCTTCTTTTTGGATTTCCCTTTTTCATTTGATTCAGGATGCTGTCTTGTGGTATATGTTATTGAGGATGATATGGTGTCAACCTAGAAAGACTAGATTCGTGGTCAACTTGAAGTTGGCATGTTGGAGTAATAATTCAGAATCCAAGGGTTTTATAATTGTGTGGAACTGAGGAAAGTTAATACATTTGGACCAGGAAATGTTGTTACGGCTGGGAAAGAGATAGCTAAGAAGTATGTTATCTTGTGGCACCTTGGACGTATTCCATAAAGTGGAGGAGATTAGGTTGATGGAGATATAAGAGCAGGTTGGATAGAGTGTGAGACTGAGATGATGTGTGATTGTAGTATCCCTATCAAGTTGAAGGTAAAGTTTGTATAGCATGACAGTGAAGCCAGCTAGGCTCCATTGTCTAGAATGTTGTGCAACTTGGAAGCAACACAGGGCGGATTGTCATGCCGGGTGGAAAGTTGAGTTTTTATTCGATCACATTACGTTTTATCCTATTTAGCATGGTTTAATAATTTGATTGAAATCAAGTGACGAATTGTTCTTACATATAGTCGCTAATTTATGTAGTATTCAATACCTTAGAGAACGAGCCATTCTATAGAAGTCTATATCTCACTTGAGGTTGTTTCTCCAGAACGGTCAATAGGATGATCAAATATAATAATGAGGGGTTCTGTGAAATAGGCTGAGATATACGATCTATGTCTGGAGTTTTTAAGTTTGAATTATCATTTGAACTATCATTTAAGCTGAGTAAGGATAATATTGTTGATTCTAACAAACGAAGTTTTTTCTTGGCGGGGGGTTAGCGGGGTGGAAATGGAGGCAACTTGGTCCTGGGATACACAATGGTTGCTTCTTTCTTGCAGGTGTTGTTAGACTTGCATGAGTATTATCAGCTACGCGAGTACATTTAGCAAAGATGGGCTCAAGACCAATATAGTGCTCAATCTTTATATTTCAGTTCCTTGTACTGATTAGAATAATGACTTGTATTTTACAGATCAGCAGTATTGTGATCTGAACGTCCTTTTACGCATGTTGCTTTGGCAGAAAAAATTGCCACCCAAAATGGGAAGTCCACACACGCACACACCCATATATATACAGATATATGTGTGGGGGTGTGGTTGTGTGTGCATATATCTTAGTAAAAAATAACTGCAATAGGATCTTGATCTGGACATAAGGTTGTTTCTTGATTGCAATCGTTTCAAATTTGCATGCACTGGTCCTTCAGGAATGTTACGAACAACGGCTAAAATTTCTATATTTTGGCATCCAGTACTCTTTGGTTAATTAAGTTTTGCAACTTGCAGCTATGATTCCTCTGCCTGTGATGACCTTAGTCAAAACTTATGACTCCACAAAGTTACTTGGATGAAAAGTTTTACTTTTTACTTTCCTACGAGCATGTGTTTTAAGAAGGAAATCGGGCACTGAAACTTCCGTTTCTCTCAGGTGGATGGATATCCTGTGTATAGCATGGCTACTCCAACGATTGCAGGTGCCATGGAGATGTTAGCTTATCTAGGCTCGAAGCCCACAGCAGAAAGAAGTGCTGCTCAGAAAGTAATTTTAACTGATCTAAGAGAAGAAGCTGTTGTTTACATCAATGGAACGCCATTTGTCCTTAGGGAACTAAATAAACCCGTTGATACACTCAAACATGTTGGAATTACTGGTCGTATGGTGTGTCATCCTTCTGTCACACCGTCCATACAAAGAGAAGTCCTTGAGCCAGATCATTATTCTAACTCACTTTGTTATGACCACTATGCAGGTGGAACACATGGAAGCGCGGCTAAAAGAAGATATTATAGCTGAGGTCAGACAATCTGGTGGTCGGATGCTTTTACACCGCGAAGAATATTGCCCAGCATTGAGTCAGGCCAGTGTCATAGGATACTGGGAGAACATTTTTGTGGATGATGTCAAGACACCTACTGAAGTATATGCTGCTCTGAAAGCGGAAGGGTACAATATAAGATACAGGAGGATACCATTAACTAGAGAAAGAGAAGCCTTAACTACTGATGTTGATGCAATCCAGTACTGCGAGGATAAGTAAGTTTCTTATTATATGCATAACTCTTTTGCTTTAACAACTACCATCTTAACTTTTTCCATCTGACATGTTTCACTGCCAGCTTTGTGCTTCATAGTTGTAAGCATAGCACCATGCGTTATGGATGCTGTATAATCTGTCAAGTTGACCTATTATCAGTATCATCTGAATCCACTTCACACCAGAACATAATTACCATGAGCATGGAAATTTACTTTTTCATGCTAGTAATTATTTTCTATGTAGGCAAAAGGTGGAAGTTCTACATACCCTTTTTCAACTATTATGTAGTGGGCCAATGGTGTTACTGCTATGTTACACTGCTTCACATAGAGGGGAATCATACATAGTGATGCCAAGGAAAGTGGGTTCGTACCTACGTGGAGGTGCCACAAAGGCTGCAGTCCGAGTCAGCTTCCAGATGTACAAAATGAGAGACACTGAGGGTGGAGTAAGGGCAGAAAGCAAGGCTTCCCAGACAGGCCGTGAGGGATGGCAGTACTGTGGAGACAAAGCTGAGACGAACAGGGCCGGCAGTCGACATTCCAAGTTAAGGTCCAAGTCAGGGTTCAATGATACGGTCCAATGTTATGTCCAAAGTTATGTCCAATTTGTATTTCTCTCTCTAGAATCCAAGAGCTCTCAAATTCTAGAGTGAGAAAGTGATTTTGTAAGAATGAACCAAAAGTCCTTGAATAAGTCATATAGTCCACTATTTATAGGAAACAGTGTGCCTGTGTCATAAAATGCCACATGTCGTCCCCTGGGAGTGACGTCACCAGGGGGTCCAAAAATACCGGTTCCCAAACTCGCGCTACCTGCCCCACACAGCATCGCTCTACCTGTCTGAGAAGACTGACCACACCATGACAGCATGATCAGAGTAAGCCCGTTGCCCCAGCCACCGGTCCAAGCCTTTACTGAATCCCACAAGGTGCGTCAAGAGACGCGTAGAGAACCTGACAGCGGTGAGGGTTGCCCCTGTAGCCAACTGACAAGCGGACTAGGCACGATGCCCTCCAAAGACCTGCTCCCGTCCCGAAGTGACCCGAGGGTCATTGTCTTGGGGGCGTCGATGATCACCGGTAACGTGAGTGGACATGGTCGCAGCTCAGTGCCTAGTGTCATGCAAGTCACCCCAGGCGGCGATAGCTTTGTGGTAACGAGCATATCCCGCTGCGAAGGGTCCTCGCGCCGGAGCACTATGAGCGGGGCCCCCGGAATGAAGATGGCGATCTTTGTGGTAACGAGCCTATCCCGCTGCGAAGGGTTCTCGTGTCGGAGCACTACAAGCGGAGCCCCCCGGAATGAAGAAACGAGCGGAGCCCCTCGGAATGTTGCACACTCCGGAGAGTGGGTCGAAGCATGTTCCACGTCCATGGCGTGGGCACATGGTGTGGTGCCCGGAGGCATGTATCATGATTATGGCGCATGGGCGCGGTGCCTACAGCACGAGGCATTGATTGTGGCACATGGGTGCGACGACGACTGTCTTTAGACAATACCTGGTGCCGGAGGCACATGTTGTGGAAGTGGCGCACGGGATCGGTGACGACCGTCGCGAGACCATACCTGGTGCCGGGGCACGTATCATGAAAGTGGCGCATGGGCACGGCGACGACCGTCGCGAGACCATACCTGGTGTCGGGGCACGTATCATGGAAGTGGCGCATGGGTTCAGCGACGACCGTCGCTGGACAATACCTGGTGCCGGGGCACGTATCATGGCAGTGGAGCATGGGCGCGACGATGACTGTCGCGGGACCATACCTGGTGCCTAGGGCTGTATACGAACCGAGTTCGAGCCGAACATGGGTGTGTTCGAACTCGGTTCGTTTATTTTCAGGGATGTTCGAGCTCGGCTCGTGTTCGTTTAGGAGCCAGACATGGGTGTTTGAACTCGGCTCGAGTTCGTTAACGCGCAACTCGGGCTCGACTCGGCTCGTTTGTCTAAATAAACAAACTGAATCATCGATCGGAAAAATGGCCGAAGAAATGACCGGAGAAGAAGATGAAGATCAGATCTGATCGGGGTGATGCCAGATCTGATCCAGATCTGATCCGGGGTGATGGGCGTACGTGCGTGAGAGTAAGAAATAGACGATATGTGCGTATGTATTTCATTCACCGCCGAGAAGATAGCGATTACAGAGGCATCAGCGATAGAGAGGAGTTGGCTTGTGTGGAGGAGCAGATGCCGTCGGTGGGCCTGTTGCTTGACTTGGCGGTGGCCTAGCCAGCGATGGTTTGGCCGGCGGTGTGCTTGTGTGATGAGAGAGAGAGAGTAGAAGGCGTTTGATTGTTCAAGTGTCTGAGAGAAGGCCGCGGCGTGGGGGACGATCTGGCCAGCGGTGTGGGCGGTGGTCAGGCCGGCGGTGTGCCTGCAATTGCATGATGACTACTTGAATATTGATGAGAGAGGGGCACGGGTTTTTGAGTGTCTTTAATGAGAGAAAGAAAATGAATTTAGTGATAGAGAGAGGAAGCATTGGTGATCCACATGCTTCCACGTCTCAACACAACACAGATATTTTGTGTAGGTTTGCAATATATTATATTTTTTTAATGAAGCGTGTTCGTTTACAAGGCTCGGCTCGTGTTCGGCTCGGCTCGTTAAGTAAACAAGCCCTCCTGTTCACGAACATTAATAAACAAACATCATCATGTTCAAAATCAGCTCGTTTAATAAACGAGCCTTAAAATTGTGTTCGTGTTCGGTTCACCTATTACATGAACGAACACGAACGAGTTTCTGAGAGAACGAACAGTGAGTTGTTCGTGAACAACTCTGTTCATTTACAGCCCTACTGGTGCCGGGGCACGTATCATGGCAGTGGCGCATGGGCGCGGCGACGACCGTCGCGGGACAATACTTGGTGCCGGGGGACGTATCATGGCAGTGGCGCATGGGCGCGGCGACGACCGTCGCGGTGACGGCGCATGGGCGCGCGTCGAGTGTCCCGGAGACAGGCCGTGAGCCGAGTGTGTATGTTGTACCAAAATGATAAATGCGATCTTTGGTAATGACAAAGTTGGGAGTGATGGTACGCGGTCGTCGGCGACGGGTCATTCGGCGGTAGTGCTTGACTTTGGGCGACGGGCATCGCAAAGGCGATGCGCGGCCACGGGTGACGGACGACGGATGTCGCGAGGTTGGTGTGCGAGCATTGGTAAGCATCGTGAAGATGCAAAACCCCGTGAACACAAGTGTGCGTGGGAGGGAGGCCAAAGGCCAACATTTGGGGGAAGGCCAAGGCCAACCCCCTTGGGGAGGCCGAGGCCGACCCTAGGGGGTGGCCAAGGCCACTCCCCCTTTTGGTAAACTTTGGGCATGCCGACGGTTGGTGTTTTGGTGGACAACGCGGAGTTGGGTAGTCGAGGTACGACGAGCGTGTTGCTGTGAATCGTACCCACGTAATGAACAAGGTGCCAAAGTCACACACGAGGCATACGAAGCGAACAATGCGCGAAAAGGACTTTGCGCGAGAAGTGCGTAACAGGGGGGGGGGGGAACGGCTAACCCCCCGGGGGTCGAGCCCGACCCCATAGGCAAGGGGGAGGCCGAGGCCGACCCCATGGGGTAGGCCAAGGCCTTTGCCCCTTGACCCCTTTGCTCCGGTTGCGCCGTCGGCCGATGTTTTTGGTGAAAAGGTGTTCGGTGGTTGCGGCGTGACGAGCGTGCTACCGTGAGTCACACTTACGTGAAATAATTGGCGCCTAAGTCGCGCACGAGGCGTGCGAAGCGAAAAACGCACGTGAGTTGGGCGTGCGCACTTTGACCGGTTCGATGCGTTGAAAAGTTGACCGTTGAATGTGTCGACGTGTTCGCGCGAAGTGGGACCCCTAGTGGGCCCTTGGGTCCGACCAAGATAAGTTGGGAACACATAGTAATATGGGTTTTTATTTAGGACGTCAACTCTCAAAAGTTCCATCCGAGGACCTAAAGACTTAACAAAATTAAACACTATTAGGACTGCTGTCGAGAGTACATTAACTGCACTTTTATCCAATGGGTATTGTTGTCTTTTACAACAAATTTACAGGGGCTTTATTGTCTTTGCCACGATATGTCCTCCCAAACTGATGCAGCCTAAGAAGCACGGACATTGGTGCGGGTGCAAATACGGGGATACGGCATTTTTGAAAATTTTAGGATATGGGTGCGGCGGGGATACGGAAAAAAAAAAATATATATATATATATATAGGGCTAATTACACTAATATCCCTGAGGTTAGGGTGTAATTACAGTCAAGGACACTAAGTTTTAAAATGTAACATTCCGTGACCAAACACTTTTAAAATGTATCAGCCGTGTCCATCCGTCAGGGTTCCGTCCAAAAAGTGTACTTTTTTAATGATGTCAGCAATACGTATTTTTAAAATGACGATACTACCCCTTGTACTGTATATACAGAATATTTTTAAAAATTTTAAATTAAGATTTTAAGCCTTAATTTAAAGATTAGGGTTTCAAAACCTTGATTTGTTCTCTATCTTGGCAAATTATTTCATCAAAATTTCTAAATCCGCATCAAAACCCTGAGGGTCTCAATTTGGCAATTAGGGTTTGAAAACCCTAATTTGCAAATTAGGGTATCAATATGAGCAGGTTAGTTCAAATTTGCGAATGAGCAGGTTAGTTCAAAACCCTAATTTGCGAAGTTTGGTCAACCCACCCACACCGGCAGATTGAGAGAGAAGGTAGGTTAGGCCCCTTTAGGCCGTCGCCACCGCTATCGCGTTAGACCTGGCAAACGGGTAAACCGGTCGGGTACGGGTAAAATCCGAACGGGTTCGGATAAAATCGGGTCGAATAATTTTTACCCGAATTTTCCCGGGTAGCTTTTTTTGCTGCCCGTACCCTACCCTTGCGGGTAGGGTATTACCCGCGGGTAATATATATATTCATTGGGGTATTTTAATTATGTCTCTGGGAATATTTTCCCCCTTTAATTACTACAGATCTATAATTATCACAGTTTAATCTCTTCATGATTTCAGTTTTGTTACCGCAATACAATAAAATGATCTTTTTTGCTATAAGATCTAACCAAACAATCTCAAATCAACACAAATAATCAAATATACAAATATTCATATAGAAACAAAATAAGTAGATCGAGATATGAACTGATTGATGACTATTACAAAAATGTACATAAATAAAAAAACAAGATCTGAATCTATTTCATAGCAGATCGACTATGAAATCAAAGTTGAAGGCTGAGGCTGAGGCTTTCCATGCAAGACAGTGGCGGAGCTGTGACCGGCAAAGCTAGACGATTGGGGTCGTCTAAGGTGCGGAGAAGTGCGGCCGTCGGTGGATCTGACTATGGTGGGTGAGTGCGAGGGATAGAGAACAAGGCTGAGAGAGAGAGATGCGGTCGTCGGTGGATCTATGGTGGGTGAGAGCAAGAGATCTATGGTGGCTTGGTGGGTGAGAACGAGAGATTTCAGAGAAGGAGGGAGAGCTGTGCAAATCAGAGAGAGGGACGTCGTGAGAGAGAAAGCGGCGTCGTGACTCGTGAGGGAGAGAGAGGAGCGGCGCAGATGGAGAAGATGAGAGGAAAAGATGAAAACCCTAGCAATCTGGCACTTATATATAGTGAACAATTCGGGTAAGGCGGGTAAACAGTATCCGACCCGGCCGATCCGAAAATTACGGATCGGTTCGGGTACGGATATATTTTCGACGGGTACTCAAAATAGGTTTTTTGGTCGGGTACGGATCTACCCGCGGGTACGGGTAGCTTTTTGCCAGGTCTATATCGCGTGCTTGTTGGAGTCCGCCGACTCCACGTACTTGGAAGCTCCGCCAACCCCCCCATTGTCGTTTAAGGACCTGGGAGGACCCCGCCGGGAATCTCGGTCGGCCGAAGATTCCAACGTCCTCTTGTCGCCGGGTGGATCTGATTGATTGGGCCACGATGGGGGGCTGCGATGGATCTGTTTTTTCCGGCGAAGAACAGAAGAGGACGAGGGGCGATGGAGTCTCGGATGGTCGGCGACGGGTGGATCTGATTGATTGGGCCACGATGGGGGGCTGCGGTGGATCTGCTTTGTTCGGCGAAGAACATAAGGGACTGCCAGCGGAGAAGGGGACTGCTGGGGAAGGGGCCGCCAGTTGGGGGAGTTTGGCATTAATCTTTCTTTTTCTTTTTTTTAAAGATGAAGTAATGGCATTAAAAAAAATAAGGTTCCAACTTAGGGACAATAAAGTCTTTTCATTAAAACCGTTAGGATTTTTAAGATTCCGTTTTGTCAACGGACATAAGTGTAATTTGTCCAAACTATTGTCCTTGCCTGTAATTATACCCTAACTTCAGGGACATAGGTGTAATTAGCCTATATATATATATATATATATATATATATATATATATATATATATATATATATATATATGGAGCTGATCCGTTAATAGCGCTAGCAAACTGGGTTAAGTTACTAGCGCGATCTAGCCGTCCACGCGCGATCTGTGGACGGTCTAGATCTTTTTTTTACGTTTTTTTTAAGTCCGTCTGCTACATTATGTAGCGGACAATTTTTTGACAAAATTGCCCCTAATCCCGCAGGCAAAGAGGCTGTGCAATACAGTGGTCCGCTACATTATGTAGCGGACGACTATTGCACAAAGGTTGTATCCACCCCTCCCTGCCTTTTTTTCCTTCTCTTTCTATCTTGTGGTTCACTATGTGCACATGTACATCAAGATTTGCGTGACAGATCTGGTATGTAATCACCACCGATTGGCCATGCTTCAGTGTGAAGAGAAGGTGACGTCGCTCCCCCCCACCCCCACCCCCTAACCAATCGTCTCCCAGATCTGCCACACAGATCTGGTACACCGATTGGCCGTGCTTGGTAGTGTGAAGCGAAGGAGAAAGATCTGAAATCACCAACATGTCACCGTCAAGAAACAGCCTCACCTCCCTCTCCGGTTCCGCTCCGACAGCACTTTCAAAATCCTCCAGGTCAGCGCAAAGGAAACACAAAAAAACAAGAAAAAGAGCTTGAAAATTATTCAAGGGAAGAAAATGGCGATTATATTGATGTCTTCAACATGGGTTTTGTGAGTATGTGGCTGATGTGCACTATGGGAACAGAATCACGACTCGTTGCAGTAAAGGATATGGGTTCTGTTTGTTTTTACTCTTGTCCGCTACATTATGTAGCGGACAGCTCCATTACCTTGAATCTTCCCTCCAAGCAACAGGGCCTTGTACGGTACTGTGCCTCCACGTTACCATCAGACGGCGGCAATGCCGCGACCACCTTGTGGTGTCACGAGAAGTTGTTGGCCATTGATGCGGCCGGGCGGCGTTTAACCTATGAGGCCGTGGACAACAACATGGGCTTCAAGCAGTACCTCTCGACGATCAAGCTTTCGCCCGTCGACGGTGATGACAAGCCCAGCTGCGAGATGGAGTGGTCTTTCGTTGTTGATCCAGTCGAAGGGTTGAAGTTTGAAGATTTGCTCCATTACAATCTGTCCGCTACATTATGTAGCGGACAGCTGTATTACTTATTTTTTTGCCTCTTTACATGCGGAGTCAAGGGCAGTTTTGTCAAAAAATTGTTCGCTACATAATGTAGCGGACGGACTTAAAAAAAACGTAAAAAAAAGATCTAAACCATCCACAGATCGCGCGTGGACGGCCAGATCGCGCTAGCAACTTAACCCAGTTTGCTAGCACTATCAACGGATCAACTCCCATATATATATATATATATTAAATTTCTAAATAATTTGAATCAGACATTAAATTGAACCATACTCACTGAACCACTGCTTTAAGCCCTAAGTTATTAACACACATTGAAAACACTACATTGATTATAAGTTGGTTCGGTGGTTCCAATTTACTGAGAAGTTAGAACTTTTTACCATTATTTCTCTCCATTAAAATCCACGTCCAAGTCACAACAGAAGGTAGTAGCAAAGAGAATTCGAAGACAGAAGGAACTTTTGTTGCCGCGGAAAGATGGTTCGCATGCCACGTGAGGTGCCACAAAGGATGCAGTCTGTGTTGGCTTCCAAGTAGACAAAGTGGGAGACAGCAAGGATGGAGTAAGGGCTGAGAGCAAGGCTCCCCAGACAGATCGCGAGGGCTGGCAGCGCCGCGCAGGCAGGGTGACGACGAACAGGGCCGGCGCTTGACAGTCCGTAGCGGGGGTGCAGCGTCAAGAGTCCGATGTCAGGGGTCCAAATGTATTTCTCTCACTAGAACTCCAGAGAGAATGGGTTTTAGAGAGAGAAAGTGAAATGAGGGAGTCGTCCTTGAATAAGCTCCGGAATCCACTATATATAGGCACAAATATGCGCGTGTCATCAGCCGACACGTGTCAGGGGGTCCCACAGTATTGATTGTCCGTCAGATTGCCGGTCCCCGAGTTCGTGCCGCCCTGCCCTTGCAGCGTCCCTCTGCCTGTCTGAGGAGACTGACCACACTGCGATAGCATGGTCAGAGTAGCCCGTTGCCCCAGCCTCCAGTCCAAGCCCTTACTGAATCCCACGAGATGCGTCATGAGACGCGCCGAGATCCTGGCAGCGGTGAGGGTTGCCCCTGCAGCCAACTGCCAGGCGTGCCGGACACGATGCCCTCCGAGGACCTGCTCCCGTCCCGGAGTGACTCGCGGTTCATTGCCCTGGTGGTGTCGATGATCAATGATAACATGAGCGCACATGCTATGCTTAGGGTCCGTGGCGAGGGGTCCTCGTGCCGGAGCACTACGAGCGGAGCCCCCCGTGAGTCCGTCGGGTGATCGTGCCGGCGATGGCCTTAGGGTTGTAAGCCCATCCTTGTTGCGAAGGCCGGAGCCTCCGGTTGATTGTGCCCGCGAGGGCCGGAGCCCGTTGGTTGATTATGCTGGCGAGGGCCGGAGCCCCCGGTTGAGTGTTCCCGCGGTGGCCGGAGCCCGGCGGTGGCCGGAGCCCGTCGGTTGATTGTGCTGGCGAGGGCCGGAGCCCCCGGTTGATTGTGCCTGCGAGGGCCGGAGCCCGTCGGTTTGATTGAGCCGGCGAGGGCTTCATGGTTGCGAGCCCGTCCCACCGCGAGGGCCGGAGCCCCGTCAGTTTGATTGAGCCGGCGAGGGCTTCATGGTTGCGAGCCCGTCCCGCCGCGAGGGCCGGAGCCCCGTCAGTTTGATTGAGTCGGCGACAGAGCGTCGCGCTACTGAAGATAGCGGGTGAGTGTTGTTTGGAGCGAGAAGTCAGTGCCACTCGGCAAGTTCCCCCCTTCGCAGGGCAATGGAGGCCGACCCCCTTGGGGTGGCCGACCCCCTTGGGTGGCCGACCCCTTTGGGCTGGCCGACCCCCTTCTTAGGGGGGTGGCCGACCCCCTTACAAAGTGGGTGGCCGACCCCCTTCTTAGGGGGGTGGCCGACCCCCTTACAAAGTGGGTGGCCGACCCCCTTCTTAGGGGGGTGGCCGACCCCTCGGGGGGGAAATGCACTCTCGATCGCCGTTTGAATGCTTAAGGCGCGTAACGCTTTGACCGAGCAACGATGTTGAGCATCGGAGCGCTTTGACCGAGCAATGATGTTGAGCATGTTTGACTGTTGTGCGGGTGACGTGTCGTGCCACTGGGGTCTTTTAGCGGGCCCTGGGGTGCGGTCCGGATAGGTTGTGAACAACTTTCTACTATTATCTCTCTCTCTCTCTCTCTCTCTATCTCTAAGACTCCCCAATTTGATCTGCCCTAATTAAGTAAGTCGCAATTATTTCTTTTATGTTTTCACCCCAAAAAAATGAGGTTCTATGTTTCAACCCCCGAAACATCCTTTTAAAATTATGTTTTTGACCCATAAGTATCCGAGCCGCACCCAAGCCGCACCCGAATTTCGGAAAATAAAGAAAATAAAAGGAAAAGACTGGGTGCGCACCCGACACGCACCCGAGCCGCACCCGCACCCGACACGCACCCGAGCCGCACCCGCACCCGAGCCGCACCCGTGCTTCATAGGATGCAGCAATGCTAATCCATCAAGTTTACCCCACAATCCCATACTCTGCTTCACAAAGATCGCCAATCATAGTGAAACAGTGAAATCGCTGCTACCACCGTGGAGTAGTTTTCGCCGAGTCACGTAAATCTTGTGTGTTGTGTGCCTTTATTTTCTGTTATTGTTTTTGGATTCTCTTCTTTATTGCTTGGTGCAAAATCTAGTATATTCTTTACATTCTATATGACTCTACAAGTGAAGGTAATTGCATTGAGCTAGATCTATGCCTATGAGAAGCCTGTATGAGTTTTCTGCCAACGTCTTTAACCGGATGAGCTTGCGTGTTTGCCAAGATGTCCACACCATAGACAAATATTGTACACCACAACCACCACCATGTCGCACAGACACCACTCAAGACCACCCACCATAGACAATTCCTCTCTCCGACCAGCCACGAATATTTCATCACCACCACCAATATGGATAGCATCAGATTCCATTTGTCTCCGACCACCAATCTGCAACCAACATTCAATCACCGCCACTAGGTCACCAACAGTTCACGACCACCACCACCATCATCTCACAACAGCCGCTGAGTTACACTCTTTCAGACATAATAACAGCTCATTATGCTTTACAATCAACATACTTCCCAATTGAAACCCCTACGACGACCCATCAACCGTCTTGGTGCTCAGCCCTGCTGAAAACTCGTGAACTTGCAAAAATGTAACATTGAAGGATGGTCATCCATGTGGAATCAGCGCAGTGAATCAACTCTGCGTTGTCTCAAATCTTATGTGTGGGAGGGAGGGAGGGAGTTTGATTAGATAGTGGCAGATTAGATTTTGTGTTTCACATCAAATTAAGCGGAAGTCTGAAAACACTTCAAAAGGATCTTAAAAGTCCACATCTACTTTTAAGCTTTTTAAAGCATCAAACCTACTTAGATTTGTGAAAAATGTGATCCAATCATTTTGGATACAACATTGACGAGTAAGGAGATGAAATTGCATTTAGTTCGTTAAATCTGTAAATAGGTAGCTAATAGATAATGAGTGGTGTATTAACAAATGAAAATTCATTTATCTGGTCCAGTAAAGAGTAAAGGTTTCTGTCCCTTGATGGTCCTTTTTCTGCCACCATCTAACCTCACTCCTGAAACCTATGAAAGCTACCATCTTGGAGACTCCACTGAAATCCCAATTAGGAACCAAGAAAATCGTATCTTTGAGACAAAATTGGGATTCATCTTGTCAGCCTCTGAACTGGCTTCTCTTGTTTACCCAACAACTGGAAACTTGCAAATAAGCCTGTGCTATAATAATATGGCGTGAGGAAAAAAAGGAGTCTGCAAAATCTACAGAGTTTTGTGATTATGGTATATAAGAGTGTTGCACACACTTTCAAACTTGGAAGCTGGACCCTAGCAAAATTCAGCAGATAAAGAGTTCTCCACCAGTTTTCCAAACAAATGACGTAAACAGAGCATATAAAAGCCATTGACAAATGAAAAGACTCCACATTCATATTTTATTTTAAGAGATGACTTCTCTTTGAAAAATTCAACCACAGAATTAGCTACTGCGGCAGCATATCTCAGTTGCACTAGTGCTATTGTCTACCACAAAGAAGCTACGTCCTAATTTAAAGGCAAATTGGCCCACATTTGAGAAAAATTCGAAAACATAAACATATGGAGTTCATTATTAAAATAACGGAAACTCTGAATTCCCAAACACTGGCCAGGTAAATTTGCTGGTGACGATATGTTTTTCCAGAAGTACATATAGAATGGCAGCTGACTGCGTTGTTTTTCATTTGGGATATTGCTGATGGCGGGCATGTTCACTTGGCTCTTTTGGATCCGACCTAGGGTTTCAGTAGGCTGTTTTATTTTCTCCTATTGTTAATAAAGGGTAAGATTAGGGACCACAGCACACATCTTGTGCATTTAACCCCCCTCGAGATATATCCTGTCTCACCTGCAGTATATTGTTTTAGCATTAGGGGATGGAAGTCACCTCCTGATCTTGTGTTCCAAAAGCTATAAGATAAGGCATTTACCCACTGACTGGACACGTACCAAAAATAAGCCAGAGTAAAAAGCATATTCCACATTGCGATTCACCTTGCATTATCAGCAGTTAATTAGTGCATATATATAATAGTTGATGGGGTCAATCATGAATTATTCTTTCTGAAAAAGTTTCCTGCTACAAGATACGATCTAACGAAAACAATTTTTTTTTTCTACAGCTCGGTCGGATCTTATCTGTTTGTGTCGCATACAGGATTCGGAGGGGTTGCTTATGCAATGGCTATTATTTGTATAAGGCTTGAAGCAGAGGGAAAGTTAGCATTACATAATCCTCAATCACTGGTTGGCACTCCACGAATATCTGCTTCACCTTTAGAGAACTTATCTTACCACACTTCTGACAACGAAGCGCATAAAATGGGTGATTATCGCGACATACTAAGCCTTACCAGAGTTCTTGTACATGGTCCCGAGAGTAAAGCGGATGTTGACATTGTTATAGAAAGGTATGCCACTTCAGCTGGAAGCTTGACTCATTTAGATTTCCACTGCCTTCCCCCCACCCTTATGGACTCATGTTATGCGGATAGTTGTAGTTATGATAAAAAGGGATGAAATTGATGCTTCCCTCTTGCAGTGATGCTGACTCTATGCCTCTGTTCTACAGGTGTGCAGGCGCTGGAAATTTGCGAGATGACATTTTCTACTACAGTAAGAAACTTAAGAAATGTCCAGTCGGCGATGATGAACATCGAGCATACCTTCTGGATATGGGTATTAAAGCTCTAAGGTTAGTCCAATTTCCCGCGTAATCGGCGAATCTCAACTTCCCTTTAAGTCAGACAAAAAGATTTACTTCTTCATTATTGAATAAAAGAGACTGAGTTACATGTGTGGCAGACAAATTCTTTCATTACTTCTAAGGTATGAGTGGTCTTATGAAAATCGTGCCTTACGGCACTCAGAATAATGAAATGGTGAAGGTTGCGGTAATTACTTTCGGAAAAAATCCAAGAAGCAGGGGCAGTCATAATTTGGTAACCCTTTAGCAGTTTTATTTTAGATTAATCTTGAAGAACAGCTTTTAGTTTATCTGGTGGAAAGTGGCTAGCATCTGTATGCCGCCTTGATGTTGAGGGAGGAAAATTCAGTATTAGTATCATGCCTGGTAAGAATTTGATAGATGGAGTTTTAGCGTGTGTAATGACCCGGTCCCAGCCCTACTTGCATGCAATTCCGCTCTCAAAAGGGCTAGCCAAGTAGGTACTTATGAGTGAGTTCATGGGCACGGTCGTATAAGACCAATCACCACTATCCTACGTTGGATGTGAGGTATCACAATCTCCCTTCCTTATGGCTTAGCATCCTCGCCCAAGGCTCAGTCATATATTGGCCAGTAACTTCCTCTCCAGTTAATGTGGGTCACACGTGAACCCCTATTAGCAACCTGACCGACGACTCGAGCTGAGCTAAGAGTTGATCTAATACCATTTATAATAACTCGATCTATGACCATGTCACATGGTAATGCCTCCCTCAAAAGGGCTAGCCAAAAGAATTAATGAATTTACGGACAAGGTCTTATAAGGCCAATCACAATCTATGCCACAACATAATTGATATGGAATATCACAATTTCCCCTCCTTATACCTTAGAGATCTCGCTATGGCCCAAATAAACCTTAGTGACACTTGGCCCAAAGTCAATCTCGCTAGTTATTGTTGGGAAGTACCAGCAACCCGCTTGGATAACCTGATCAGAATATGCGTTCTTGTCTGACCCTTTGGCAACCCAACCTAATAGACCAGGTTCGAGCTTTTGAAAGTAGGCTCTGATACCATCTGTAATGATCCACGACCCCACTATCGGGCAATGCTTCCTTGAAAAGGACAAGCCAGTTTCAATGCTTATGAGTAAAGGCAAGGTCATTTAAGGCCATTCACAATCCTTCGCGCGTCTATAGTGGGATAGCACAATACTATAACCCAAGTCTACAGCTCTACCATGGGATAATGCCTCTCTGAAATTGGCTAGTCAAGTACGTACTTACCAGATCAGGGGCAAAGATCTTATGACAGAAATCACAATCTATCCCATAACTAATGTGGGGTTTCGCAATAAAATAGGCATTGATACCCTTGAGTATTTGAAATTTTACACTAGTGTCAAACTTTGACCACTGCAAGTTAGTGCTCTCATTGATCTGTAGCAGCATGTGTTTGACCTGTTAAATATGTTTGCATACCCTTTTAACTTTGGCTCCTAAATGCATGTAAGTTGTCTGCTTAGCGTTTTAGGGAAGCGGTCTATGGATTTGAAGGGATTGACTATTTTCATAAATCAAAGAGCTTCGGTTGTGCCTAAACAGCTACAGCCTATGTTACATGGACTCTTTAAAACGGGTGAAGTACCCGTGTCGGACACTTGACGCTTGGACATGAGTATGGAATATGTGTCGGACGCATCCCATAGGATATGCCACTAAGAACACTATGTTTATAGTATTCATTTTGGTCTGTTATTGCTTTGAGATAATCTCAGTTTTAAATTAAAACGATATGCATATCATGAAGCACTGTGTGAACTAAGGAATAAATAAGAAACAAGTTTAGGTAGGAATATTTTTGCCGTGTCCTCATGTCTTGAATTTTGAAAAGTAGACGAATCGACGCTTGGACATGTATCCAACTCGGACACTCATACGGAATCGATGTAACATAGGCTACAGCAACCGAAGAATGATGCTCTGGCATATGATTTGCAATGTTTGGCAGGGGAAAGGACAAGTTTATAACGATGATCTTTTGTACATGTGCAGGCGGTACTTTTTCCTGATCGCTTTTAGATCCTACCTTTATTGTACTTCTGCAATCGACATCAAATTTACAACTTGGATGGAGGCGAGGCCTGAACTTGGTCATCTTTGTAATAACCTTAGGATTGATAAATGATCAGAATATACCAAAGTCCTTCAGACAATAAAATGTACAGTTGCTCTCTCTCTCTCTCTCTCTCTCTCTGTGTGTGTGTGTATGTGTGCGTGTGTGCGCCCTAGAAGGCCTATTCGTTCAGTCCGAAGGAAATGCTATTTGTGTTTGGACGGGCAAGGTCTGTTAAATCCTGCTTTGACTTGATGACTGTTTGCCTTGGTTCGGCTTATTTACTTGGTTAAGAAACTATGGAAAAATTCCTTTATACTTGTTCGGCCATGAGTGTGAATTAATTGTAATTTCTGAAGAGACCCCCTCGATTTTACGCATGGCTCTTTCTACTAATTGTCTGAAATTCCCATGTACCACTCACTAAATCACCGTTAAAAGAGGTGCATTCCGGCGTTATGAGGTGCACCTTTTACGAGATAAGCAAATATTACTTTTTTGGTGCAAAGGAAAATAGAACTAAATATTTTTCCTTTGCACCAGTAATATTACTACCAAATGATGGAATGTACTGAATCTTGCACGGGGCACTTACACACACACACTCACTCTTTTTTGTATATGTTTATACTTGGGAAGTTGATTAAATCGTAGTTATAAATATTGTAACAGACTGCGCACTGATTTTTTCCGTGAAATGGTACGTAGTACCATCTCGGTACCTTCACGAATTTTTCATTAATTATATTCATATATAATATTCATTCATTAGCTAATTAAAATTATATAAATATAGTTTTTCTCTCACAGCTCCTATAAAATAAAATGTTTGTTCTTATAGAGTTTGAATCACTCCCTTTTTAATTAAGTTGTTTCTTACCATACAGTGGCCTTAGCAACAAAGTTCTTATTTAATTGAATTATCTGTTTCAGAATTACTCCCTTTCTCAACTATCTCATTAGCGAAATGATTTCTTATAGGGCGTGTGTAAAGTAATACATCATGTAAATAATATAATGTGATAAAAGCTTTCAGTTATGAAGTAAATGAAAGCTAAGAGGAAATGTAAAAGCAAACCGAAAATTGTGATGAAAATTAAAAACTTATTCAATAAGATTTTGCAAATTATAATAAATATTGTGAGAAGAGGCTATAGAAGCTTTAATTGATACAATAGAGCTGAGGTTTTAAAAAAATTTCTTTTTTTTTCTATTTAGTCTATTTTCCAACAAAATTTGTACATATAACATTTATTTATATGAAATCGGTACAAAACACAATGTCTCGATCAGTATATAGTTCTCAGCTAGTATCACATATACTTGTCGGTACAACTGGTACACAGCGATATTTTGACCGGTACGAAATGTGAAGGGATATACTTGTACAAAGTAAAAATGATACGTACCGACCGATATAGTTGGTACCGATACAATATTGACAATTTTTAGTTTGTTTATGTAAGAGCGATGTGTAAGTGTTGTCTATCAGAGTTTTTCCGTAAGAGAGATCTTTATACTTGTACTTTTGGCTAATCCCTTAACTTCGTTTTATCTACATTTTAGGGTTTTCATTTCTTGATTAGGTGATAATTAGATTATTTATATCTCTTCTTGAACCAAATTTAGCATGTTTCTTTGTGCACGATACTCGTTTCCGTTTTCCATTTCTTGTGACATTTGTGAGCCCAATATCTCTTCGATTTGCGGGACGAAATATAGCACGTATTACCACTATGTCAACTTAAATATATCATTACTGTCCTTGTTTATTAAGTTCCTCCAAAAGAACGGATCCAGATCCCCTACTGTAACCCATGCTTAGGTTATAGCAGGTGTGTTGTACCCATTTCTGTGAGAGATGGGGGAGAGAGAGAGGGAAGAGAGAGAGTAACCATGGTTACAGCCCCCTCTCTCACAGAAATGGGTACAGCACCCTGCTGTAAACAGCAGGGAGTCCCAATCCGAAAGGAACTACCCTCTCAGAGCTATTGTTGACCACTTAAAACTATTCCTATTTATCTAGGCTATCAGATTCCTCTGATTGTCTGTAACAATTAATCAACTACCTTTGGCAGTCAAGGCTGTGTACAACTTCTAGTGACAATTTTTGTAAACTTTGTTTCCGATCTCTCTTTGATTGTTAAGCTCATGCTTTTAATTATGGCATTTCAGACCTTGACGAAGCACGGAAAAGGGTGCGTGTGCGAATACGATACGGGTACAGATACGTGAATACGACATTTATGAAGATTTTGTGAGTTTTTTTCTTTATTAACTATATACACTTTCTAAACAATTTGAATTTTAACATGTACTAGATAGATAGAAAAAAAAAACATAAATATTCCAACCAAATTAGTGAGAGCTTGTTAAGTTTAATAGGTTGTTTTGTAAATATTAGAATTTTGTAACTGAACACACTGAAGTTTCTATGTGTATTACTTTTATTTTATTTCTTTTTGTTTTTTTTTTTTTTAAGTTTTGGGGCTGATTTAAGTAATGAGGTAATAAGTGGGGTACTAAAATGAAATAACAAATTTACGGGTATAAGGTGTCAAAAAGTCAAAAGTAAAAGATCTGATCAATTTCCAGCCGCATGGGTAACATCGGTATTCACTGTTCATAGGGTTTTCTAATTTTCTTCTTCTTCTCCACAGCGCCGCACGCCACCTTGGGTCGCCGGTGAGAACTCCTTCTCCTTCTCTCCCGTGTCCTCTCTCCTCTCAGATTCCTTGCCTGTTGTCGCCGGTGGTCACAGATCGCCGGTGGTCACAGGTCGGATACGCACCGATTTCTATGAACATAAATTTGTTGTCCTACACAGCATATATGTCTAGAGGCAGGAACATCTGGCACCAGCAATTTCGCATCTCTCTCTCTCTCTCTCTCTCTCACACACACACACACACGTGCTTTCTCGCATGAAACTTGTTATTAATGTTATTTTAGTGACTCCTTTTTGAATCTAATCATTAGACCATATGCTGCCCTTCTCCCATATTTGCAGAGAGTCATCAGGATAGCACGAAACTTGTTACTAATGCTACTTTAGTGACTTCTCTTTGAATCTTACCATTAAGACCATATGTGCTGCCTTTCTCCAGTCTTTGAAAAGAGTCATCAGCATGGAAAACAACCAAGGGACTGAAGTCATGAGGAAGCGCATGAAACCATCTGTATCCCCCTTTTTATGTCCTTAAACTACCTAAGCGAAGTAGTGGAAATCCTTTCAAATATATTTTTCATGTTTAATTAGGTGGAAGAGAAGGAAATGATGGTAGGCAACGCAGCAGCTCTAGAGCTTGTAGGAGAAGAAACTGAGACCAATGTTCCAGCATCTGAACAGATGGAGCTGGACATCAGTCACATTCTTGAAAAGATTGATAGCTTCACTCAGATGGTATCATCTCAAGGCAGCCGTAATCTGTATAGTCTCGAGACATGCCTCCCATCTCTTAGCAAAGCTCATCGGTTTCTAATTCTGTTGTTTATTGTTTCATGAAGGTATCTGAGCTCCTGGAGTCAGGCAAGTCACTTTTGAAGGAACTGAGTAATGAATTTGAAGAACGGTTGATCATGTGTGTTAGTGATCTTGTGATTCAATGAAATGAAAAAATCCAGATTGATACCTACAGGAGTGGTTTAATTACAAGCTTCGAAATTTTGCTGTTTGCAGAATTCACAAGGAACAAATGGAAAAATGGCAGGCGGAGATTAAGGAACTGCGCGTGCTCGATGCCTCAAACGAGGAAACCACTGATCTTTTGCACAATGCTCGGTCTCTACTTCAAAACGTTCACGACTCCTAGAGGTAAATCTCAACATATGTCCTATTTTACAAGAACATGAGCCGCCATTGATCACTGACGCCGACAGATTTTGCTGCTGGTACAGATGGAAGGGTGACAAGTATTACGATGGAACCTTTTATGCATAGGGTTTGTAGCACTCGTGACCTGGGATTAAAGCCGGAGACATTCTTTCAAGACGGGCAAAGCATATGAGTAAATTGTTGTTAATAGATGTAGAAAATATACAGTACTGAAAAGCATTAGTATTGAAGGTATCCTGGTATATGAGAAGAAGTATCGTCATTTTTTTTTTAACACAGAGTTGTGACTATCGATGTAAGCAAGTGCATTATATGGTTTACTTTCTGAAAACCCCGAGATTGCATTATGCCTTTCATCCATGGAATTGATGTTGTGAAGCCCCAAGAGATTGATAGCTTGAATATCATGAATCTTCCTGAGAACCAACATAATCTCTCTCTTACTGTAATTACATGCCAACTTGCATGTCCTGGAACGTTTTAGTATCCTGTATTTACACCCCGTGAAATTCAATCATCATGTAGCTGGTTGCCCTACATCTTTCTTCAGATTGTGCTTCCCTAACCCTAAAAGCTGAAGAACCGAATGCTGTTGCACTTTTGCGACAATGGTGGTGGTGAGTTTTTTAACCCTTAAAAGAGCTCGACCGGTTGTGTTCTCATCATCTCTCTCTTCTTCACCTCTTCCTAGTGAATCTACAGCATCCCCACCATTTTCATCTTGCCACAAGATTGTCATGACGCGACGAGACTATTTATCATCAAGAGACCAGCCCTGGGGACGGTGAAGACAACGGGAACCATGCCCTTAATCTCCTCCTCCTGGCATCCTTAATCTCCTCCTGCTGCCGTTGATGCCAGGAGGAGATTAAGGACAGATGGCAGTGACAATGTGTGCAAGCGCAGGAACGCTGTCCCAAGCTGAAAGCTTAGTAATGCTATTATCTACTTTGACAGAATAAAACTTCCAAATTATCATGTAAGACAAAGATGACTAATAGAAAACCACTTTTACAAGAAATGGCGAAAGGTATCGAAGTTAGTGAAGTATCAAATACTTTGATCTTATCTCCGCATCACACGATGTCGTTCTCGTTTGCGGAAGCGTTCAAGCATCAATTCATCTGTCGCAGCTTGTCTTCGTCTAGTGACATCTGGGTTGATATCACCTGGTCTAGATTCCAAACCACTGCTCTCCGTGGCCCGGTCTTTGTAAAGCTCGGGATGTTCTGCCACGATTCCACATTTTGTTCAGTACAAGGAAAGGCACATGGAAAGAAAATTTGGTCAGACTACGTAACCATATGAGTAAATATGCATTGTCCTGATGCTGATTACCAACTTGAATCACAATTAGTAAAAACTAGTTCAATAACCACGAGGAAAGTATTACTGAAAACTTATTTAACCCCCCACTCCCAACTTCCCTACAGGCTGCCGGCAACAGGAACTATTTGAAGGCTCCTACGTTGTCCAAAGCATAGCACCCAGACGTGAAATTATCTCCTGCAACAACTGATTTTCCTTTGCTTTCTTCGGAGGTGACAACCGCTCAACCATTTTGTTAAAGAAAAAATGTCACTAAAGCATAGGCAACGAAAATTACAGCAAATATAGCTAAAGAAAAATGGATTATAACTCGAGGCAACGAATTTCAAATTTACGGCACACTTGAACTTCAATTTATGTTTGTGCATGTATGGCTGAAAGAGAATAAGAAGTTACTGTAACCACCTCTCCGAAGTCTCTCAGCATAATCCTTGCCACGTTGGAAATAATCTGCACTGTAACTTGAGGGAATGCTAGGGTCAGTTTTGGTGCGACCCATGAGCCTCTTCTCTTGTAGGAGCTTCTTGGCAGCCTCTGTCTCCTCAATGTTTCTCAGCTTGTATCTGCAACCATTAGAAAAACAGTAAAACAGAACTTACAAAAATGGTTAGGTCAAGAATATTGCAGAAGCTAATCCATGAAAGAGATGAAGTTTATTTCTCATTGCGACCACAGCAGTAGTGAAAGCCATATAGCAAAAGATTTCCTTTTTCACAACATTCGTATGGCATAGGCGCATAGAACAGAGTAAGGCACTTGTACATTAGCAGCTAAGCCAGGGCATACTCAATCGGAAGCTGAATTTCTGCAATACCAGTAGTCCACTGAGTAGAGCTTTCTTCTGAATTTCGCCTCTTCACCTAGTAGTAACACATAGGAAACCAATATGTAAAATCAATCACATACATGAGATCCGGGGGGGGGTGTCTTGGGGGCTATGCAAATACAAAATAGCAAGAGTTAAAGTTGACTACAAAGTATAAGGAATAATGCGTGAAAGCAATATAAGCCAATATTAATTAACACCCAAGGGGCGTGTGCGCGTTAGTGTTGTATGATGCAGGAAGGACCATAGCAATAAAATGTTGTTTATAATCAAAATTCTTGCAGCCATATTAGACAATTAATCAAAAGAAAAAGCGCCTACAAGTGGATTGGAGGCTCAACTTCTTGGGCCAGGTTTTATGAGGAATAGGAAGTGAACAGTGTGTTCAAAATATAAAATTTACAATAATATAGTCATTGGTCTTCCTAATGGCCCTATTTATCTCTCTTTCTACTCCACATTGCTTCTTTTTTTCTAGAGGATTCTAGTGTTCCCAATCCGTCTTCTGCCCCTGCTCTCGTTACTCCCACCTCTTATTCTGCTATGACCCACTCTGATGCTTTGTTTAAACACTTTCTTCGCTGTTTCCGAATATCCAATACTCAGTTTTTCTCGTTTGGTTACCATTTCCAATTTCTGTTTCCAAAAACACCATATTCAAACACCATTCATGACCTCCTTCCAAATATATTATTCATATTCACTCACTCAGTTTGATGTTCAGATGTGTTTAAAACTTTTTCGAACAACATAAGAGGTATCTTAATATTTTTCCTATGGCATTCATTTAAGGATCTATTTTCAGAATTAGTAAAATTGTAAACAGACAAGTTAATACATGTTTTTCTTGTTTTCAGAAAAGGAATCTTTATCATGTTTTTGAAGACATGAAGATGAGAACGAAGAAAATGATCACCAAACGGAAGTTACATCAAGAGGGATTAAAAAAGGCTTGAAATTAACTTGCTTTGGAAAGCTTTTGGTTGCAGAATCAATTTAATGGGTAAAAATGTAGGGTATGGAAGGGAAATGTTCAAGGTACTACACTAGTGCATAGATATCTGCATTGTAAACGTGCTTAAATTATGAGTTCTCAGTGCAGTGCAAGTTAATAAAGAAAGAGGAATAACTAAAGAAGTCTAACTAATGATCCAAAAATTTTAATATCTCAGTTATTTGACACCTAACAAATTGAACTGCATGCATATATCTAATCTGCTCCAATATAGAACACATCCGGTAGGACGAGTCCTCAGAATAGGAATCCCTTGCCGCTACAATCCTGACCCAAGACCCCCCAGCCCACCGTGCCCGCAAAATAGAAATAAAAGAATTCTAAGAGTCCAACCAAGCCCCCCTAGTGGCTGGAACAACGAGAAGAAGCATGATCAAAGTGAAAAGACCTCCTGTCTTACTAAGATGAGCAAGGATATAAACATCAAGAAGGTCATAAAGTGCTCCAAAAGTCTGGTAGTAGACATCGAATGCCCTGCAATTGTAGACCCGTCAAATCTGCAGAGACGCCATCAAGAAGCTAAGCTCCTTCGAAGATTTCTGAAACGAAAAAATAAAAAAAGACATCTTTAATTAACCCCCCCCCCCCCCCAAAAAAAAACAAAAAAACAAGAAGAAAAAGAAGGAAAAGAAAAATCCAACTAGCCCTTTGACGAAGCTTGCCTACAGATATATTATCTCGTACAACCTTTTTCCAGAGTCATAGCCTTGTACAATTTTTTCCGTCTCACAGAAACCTTCGGTATAGATATTTGATCCGATATGCAAACTGAAGCAGACAGTTTATACTGTAGAAAAAATCTTTCCAAATAAAATTACAGCTTAAAGCGAGTTTCTATATCATGTTCATCAAAAAATTTACTGCATGGCACAGCAGCAGAATGTAATCAAGTGCATGCCTACATCATCAAAACGAGAATGATGGCCAAGCTGTAATCCCATTCGTAACTCGTTTGTGGACTAAATGCACCAAAAATAGCTTTCTATGGACTAGATAAACATTGCAAAGCCCCAAAACAGAAGCTTCTGTTTATGTTTGAATGCAATCAGCAAATAGGTTACTAATGGGGAAAGAGGAGTATCATAAAGTACTTTAATATGAGAAAGAAATACCAGCAAACACTCACTTTAAGATGCTCTGGTATTTTGTACAGTTCATCCTCTGCATGTTTTATATCATTCTCAACTTGATTTGTCAAATCTTTGTGCTTCCCCCTTTTTTTCGCCAATTCTTGTTCAACATACTTGACCCTGTTCATTATATAGATGCATACATTTACTTCTCAAATACCATACTTAATAACATGCAAGAGTTGAATTCACCACCATCACGCCCCCCCCCCCCCCCACCCAACCACAACCAACGCAACCACAAGGGAAAAAAAATGAAAACTGGTGTTAGAAACACAAAAAAACCACGAGTTAAAAATTGTTTTTTTCTCGTTACAATCCACTACTAAAGGCTACAGAGTGCAGACATAAGGCTCTCGCCAGTGCGATGACTATGGAGGATTAGATGGACAGAGCCTTGGCCCACATTCAAGAATCTGGATTTAAAAAAGAACAGCGTCTCGAACAATCAGGAGCAAAAACGACAAAAATTTGGGTTGTGCTATCATATTTTCATAACTTGGATTTCAAAACTAGAGGACGGCAGAGACCAAACTAGAAAGTGCCTCCTCCAACCTGCTCAAGGAATCCTGTTGCAGATCCTCCACAATATCCAGGGCTTTGTCAATAGCTGGATTACATGTCCTTTAAAATTACTTGCCTTGACTAGCTTGTCCATGCACGTTAGCCTTCCTCCACGTGACATGAGACAGGTCCAATCCTTTTATTGAAGAATTCTTCTCCGCAAAGTGCACTTGGGATCCCAATGAGCACCACTATGTACAAAGCCAATGCTTCCCATGAACCAGACTCGAAAATGATGCATTAGATCCCTGTAAACTGTGAAATATCAAGAGCCTCCCATGGCCCGTAACTCGTGTAAGCACAAAACTGCAGCAGACGCTACTGAAACCCAGGACATTCCTACCATTGGTCTTCTTAAAAAAAAAAAAAGCATCAGTCCACAAAACTAGAGTGGTTAGAGACCCTTAGCATTTTAATTCATATTTATCATTCCTGCTCGGTACTCAAGTGGCTAAAGACCGTTAGACCTACGGATACGTCATGATTTGATATCTGTTATGTTTCTGAACATTGACGAGTAGAAGTGGCCACTGGATCCTCATCAAAAAATGGATAGTGTTTGGATTAAGTTAAGTTCATACGATTTGTGCAGTAATTTATATGTATAAGTTATGTGAAAATAAACATAAAAGTATAAGGAAAAAGGCAAAGAAAGGTTGAGTTGAGTACATATTGGGGTCTTCCACCAAAACAGCAGTTTCCTGAGCGAAAGTATCCTGTAAAACCAACTCATCGTTTTCGCCATCCCCTTCGTTCTTGTCGCTTGCTTTGGAAACCAAACCGCCGCGGGAGCCTCCTGTGGCAGCGTTGACCGAACCTTGCACTGCTGTGGGTAACGCCGGAATTCCCGACTTCTTCTCTCTCTGTTTCTGAAGGAACTTAACCTCTTCCAATGCCAATCTGATGATTGTTCAACGTGAATTCTTATTCTCTATTTCTAGTAGGAACTAAAGCACATGAAATCAAAATAGAATATGAAGCCCTATGCTAGATTTTGGAGTGTTAAGGAAAATCTGTAGAAGTACCTCTCTTGCTCGTCATCGGAGCCGCCGTTGTCCAGAATGCGGTCTTCTACACTTCTCTTCCGGAAATTTTTAGCTTTCATCTTTTCTCTGTTGATTCAACCAAAACTGGCAAATCCAGCATCTAAATCTAACGGGGGAAACTACAAAGGATTCCGTTCAACGAGTAACTATTTACTGAAACTCGTTTCCCAAGGCTGGGTCCCGTATCAATTTCTCCCTTTTTGCTTAGGGTTTATCGTCTGCTGTGGGCAAAAGCCAATAGGTCCCATTTTTAGCGCGTTTAGGCGATATGTTGTCACGGTAAATTACACTAACACCCTCCTCAGCGTACTACACCGGCTATCTTTCAGATTTTGATATATGAAATCTATTACTCCGTACTCCGTATCTTTTAAGGGAAGGTGATATCTTAGGTTCCGTACGTTTACCATATTCGTTTTTTATTTTTAGCAATGATGATGAAAAAGATTCTTTTTTTGCGTACTTTTCTCATTTTCTGTTTTCGTTTTGGATAAAATTACTCAAATAGTAACAAAAACTGAAAACACCTAAAAGGTGTTTTCAGCTTTTTCACTCAAACTTAACCCAATATAAGAAAAAATAGCTAATTTTTTTTTTTTTAAAATGATAAAAGTACAGGAACAAATTTTCAAATTGAATATGAAAATCATGAAAATAAAAACAGAAAATGAAAACAGAAAACAAATATGGTAAGCGTACGGGGCCTAACCACTTGGTGTTTTCAGCTGTTTTTCACTCAAACTTAACCCAATATAAGAAAAAATAGCTAAATTTTTTTTTGTGAAAATGATAAAAGTACAGGAACATGTTTTCAAACTGAATATGAAAATCGTGAAAATGAAAACAGAAAATGAAAACAGAAAACAAATATGGTAAGCGTACGGGGCCTTAGTATCGCTGGCAACTTAAATTATGTTATTAGTACGATCTGTTCGTCTATTCACCACAAATGGATAAACTAGATTATAGTTTCATTTAAAAAAAATTAAACGGTAATTTTAACTAAAATGTCTCGAAGGAATTTAATGAGTGGAAGGAATTCGCCAGAGGGACAGTGTGATATCGCACGTTGGATGTGTAATATTATGAGATTGCTCTTATAATTACCTATGATCTTAGAAGTACCTACTAAGCTAATTCTTTTGAGTGAGGGATTGTCATGTGTGGGGTAGTGAACGGGGTCGTTACAGATGGTATCAGAACCGACTCTCAAAAGCTTTAGACTGGAATATCCAATCAGGTAATCGATTCTAGGGAAACAAAGCGTGAGCCAAGATTATCCCACATTGGCTAGATATAAAGATTCTGAACTATATTTGATCAAGGCTTAGTGAGGACGTTAAGACATAAGGAGGAGATATTGAGATATCATATCTCATGATCTTAGGTAGCTTTTGAAAATCATTTGGTTTTTTGTTGACTGTTTTTGAAAACTCGCATTTAAGAGTTTTGGGTTTTCAGTTTTTATTTTTGTTTTGAGACCACCACCGTCACAGCCATCGCCCGCAGCCACCGACCACCCCGCGGACCACCGTCACGGCAACCACCACCAAAGAATAAATTCAAAATAAAAACTGGATAATCAAACACTCAAAAAGAAAAAACTCAAAATAAAAACTGGGTAATCAAATGCGCATTTGTTTTTTTTTTAAAATAAAAATTAATCTGGTTATTTTTTTTTTTTTAAATAGAAAATCAAAACTAAAAGTGATTTCAAACAGACCCAGAGGTACCTATTTGGTTAGCCCTTTTGAGGGAGGTATTATCATGTGGTGGGGCCGTGAAATGGGTTGTTGTAGGCAATATGATAAAAAAACTTCACTGTCCGTTACATAATGTGGCGCAATGGATGAACGGCCGATCATTAACTTGCCAGCGCTGTCAATTGATCAGCTCTATTTTTTAAACAATTTTTGTGTGTTGATTTTCCTTGACGAACTTTTTTTTTATTTTTATTAATACAATGTGAAATAAAGGATTACATAACTAATGGTTGCCCTCTTGATTAATTATCCAACTCTGGCAATAATTTCTTTGCGACTCATCCAGAATACCCAAACTTTTAATATTAGTCATCATATCCTTAGTCAAAAGACCTCTAAAAGCATCGTTTTCTCTCCGCATAAAGCATCTGTAATATACTCAAAAGTGTCAGCCCAACAATTGCTGAATCTTGCCTCCTAATCCAGATGCAAGATTGCCTCCGATGCTTTACCTCCAACATATTTAAGTACCACTCTCAAAATCCAATTTTTCATGAGATATTAGCTTTCCTCAACCGTCCATAATTTCACTCGAAGGCTGCTTGTATCACCCAGGTGTTGTTGCCGTTGAAAGATGGTTCGTTGCCATGTAGAGGTGCCACAAATGATGCAGTCTGAGTTGGCTTCCAAGTAGACAAAGTGGGAGACAACAGGGATGGGGTAAGAGCTGAGAGCAAGGCTCCCCAGACAGGTCGCGAGGGCTAGCAGCGCCGCGCAGGCAGGGTGACGACGAACAGGGCCGACGGTCGACAGTCCGTGTCAAGGGTGCAGCGTCAAAGGTTCGATGACAGGAGTCCAAGTGTGTTTCTCTCACTAGAAATCCAGAGAGAATGAGTTTTAGAGAGAGAAAGTGAAATGTTGAAATGAGAGAGAACTCCTTGAATAAGCTCCAGAATCCACTATATATAGGCACAAATGCGCGCGTGTCATCAGCCGACACGTGTCGTCCTCCGGGAGTGACACGTCGCCGAAGGGGGTCCCACAGTATTGATTGTCCGTCAAATTGCCGATTCCCGAGTTCGTGTCGTCCTGCCCTTGCAGCGTCCCTCTGCCTATCTAAGGAGACTAACCACACCGCGGTAGCATGGTCAGAGTAGCCCGTTGCCCCAGCCTCCATTCCAAGCCCTTACTGAATCCCACAAGATGCGTCAAGAGACACGCTGAGATCCTGACAGCGGTGAGGGTTGCCCCTGTAGCCAACTGCCAGGCGGACTAGGCGCGATGCCCTCCAAGGACCTGCTCCCGTCCCGGAGGGACCCGGGGGTCATTGCCCTGATAGCGTCGACGATCAATGGTAACGCGAGCGTACATACTCGCAGCTCGATACTCAGAGTCCGTGGCGAGGGGTCCTCGTGCCGGAGCACTACAAGCGGAGCCCCCCGTGAGTTCGTAGGGTGATTGTGCCGGCGATGGCCTTAGGGTTGTGAGCCCATCCCTGTTGCGAAGGCCGGAGCCTCCGGTTGATTGTGCCTGCGAGGGCCGGAGCCCGTCGGTTGATTGTGCTGGCGAGGGCTGGAGCCCCCGATTGATTATGCCGGCGAAGGCCTTAGGGTTGTGAGCCCGTCCCGCCGCGAGGGCCGGAGCCCCCGGTCGATTGTGCCGGTGAGGGTTAGAGTTGTGAGCCCGCTCCGCCGCGAGGGCCGGAGCCCGTCGATTGATTGTGCTGGCGAGGACCGGAGCCCTCGGTTGATTGTGCCAGTGAGGGCTTTAGGGTTGCAAGCCCTTCCCGCCGCGAGGGCCGGAGCCCGTCGGTTGATTGTGCGTGCGAGGGTCGGAGCCCCCGGTTGATTATGATGGCAAGGGCCGAAGCCCCCGGTTGATTGTGTCGGTGAGGGCCTTAGGGTTGTGAGCCCGTCCCGCCGCGAAGGCCGGAGCCCGTTGGTCGATTGTACGGGCGAAGGCCGGAGCCCCCGGTTAATTGTGCTGGCGACAACGGCCGTCACGTGATCACTGGTGATGAGTACGCATTGCAGACTGCGTTGGGTGAGGTGATAGCAACGGCGAGTGGGTTTCCCCCCCCCCCCCGAGGACAAGGGAGGCCGACCCCCTTCTCAGGGGGGTGGCCGACCCCTTGACGAAGTGGGTGGCCGACCCCCCTTTAAAGAGGGTGGCCGACCCCCTTATTCAGGGTGTGGCCGACCCCCTTCTCAGAGGGGTGGCCGACCCCTTGACGAAGTGGGTGGCCAACCCCATTTAAAGAGGGTGGCCGACCCCTTAACGAAGTGGGTGGCCGACCCCCTTCTCAGGGGGGTGGCCGACCCCTCGGGGGGGAGGTGCACTTTCGATCGCAGTCAGAATGCTTAAGGCGCGGAGCGCTTTGACCGAGCAATGATGTCGGGGCACGGAGCGCTTTGACCGAGCAACGATGTTGAGCAAATTTGACTGCCGAGCGGGTGACGTGTCGTGCCACTGGGGTCTTTTAGCGAGCCCTGGGGTGCGGTCCGGATAGGTTGTGAACAAGTACCACTCGCAAAACCCAATTTTTCATGAGATATTAGCTTTCCCCAACCGTCCATAATTTCACTCGAAGGCTGCTTGTATCACCCAGGTGTTGTTTGAACCCCACCACCCAATTGCAACAGTTGTTTCAAATTCAATCGGCCATCCCTGCCCAACTTTTGCCACGACAAATATGGAAGTGTTTATGTTGTCTTGTGAACTTCGAGTTTTAAAATTTGAAAAAACTAATTTGTGTTTGTTCTCGATTTTATTTATTTTTTTGTTCAGTTTTAAAACCTAAAAAAAATTGGTTGTTTAGTAGACTACTCAAGCCTTTTTGCCCTTTAGTTCTTAGAAGCGGGCAGAAAAATTCATGGTGGATATGTTGTGAATTTAATGATGGTGGTGGTGGTTAGGAGGTACTATGCTGGAGAAGAAAGAGAAACGTTAGAAGGAAAAAATAGAAAAAAGTACAAAAGAGAAAACTCAAAAACGAAAACTCATAACTAAACACCATCTTAATTGTCGAGGAGGCTTTACTGCTCTTTCATTAACACTATCTTGAACACTTAACGATTAATAATTTTGATTGAGTCTAACTTTGAGTTGATCATCTACCTTTCAAAAGTTATGATGAAGTCCTTTAATATATGATCTTCTTTATAGTCAACCACAATGGATAGCTCTAGTGGTCAAGGAGATTTAATTGACTTCCTGGGTTAAGACCTTAGGGGTCAAAACCCCGAAAAAGTTCTCTAAATGCACCTGGCCTATGTGGGAGTGCATCCTCGAGATCGTCCAGCGAGAAAACTTAATATCGGTTGACGTGCAAGATTGCTTAGATACCCCTTATCATCCAAACCAACCAATTTTGTTTATAGTTAAGTCCAACACGTCAAATTTGATCATTGAATGGTCAATGTGGCGGATAAAAGTGTCACAGCGGATCTTAACATAAACTAAGTGAATACTTCAAGCAAAACACAAATGTAGACAAAAAGAGAGAGAAATCAAGGCCCTGTTTGACACAATTTTTTTTTCCAAATTTTTTTTTCAATTTTGGAAATTGGAAAAAAAAGTTGCGTTTGGTAACCAATTTTTTTTTTCTTCTTCAGTTTAAAAAACCAGTTTTAAAATTGAAGAAGAAAAAGTTTTCGTTTTTTTTTATTTTAGACCACCACAACCACCCTCCCACCACCTGCGGTTGCCGGTGGCCAACTCCGGCCACCACCACCGGCAGCCACCAGCCACCGGCACGCCCCACCACCCCCACCGCAAACCACCACAAAAAAAAACTGAGTTATCAAACACCCAAAAAAAAAATTCAAAATAAAAACTGGGTTATCAAACGCCCACTTGTTTTTGTAAAAAAAATTAAACTGCTCTTTAATATTTTTTTTTAAACTGAAAATAAAAACAAAATTGTTGTCAAACAGAGCTTTTATTATCAAATTTTATATACACTGTCATCATGTATCCACTAACGTATTTTAAATGGGCTTAACCTTTTAGCCCATTCAACTACTGGACCGGGCTCTCCCAAACTACCTCATGCGTCATTTACATCTCTTAACCCAAGCACTACCTTCACCCACCATCCTAGCAGCAACCTTCTGAAACACACCAGCGCCACCACCAGTATCGAGTCATGACCGAAGACAACATTGTCGCCCATGCTAGAATTAACCCTTAGCGGGAAACGTGAGCACAGACCAGGGAAAGAACATGACATTCAAATTTTTGCAAGCCAAAAAATCGAGAGATTTGGGATAAACAACACAACGGACAATTTGTTGTCATAGAAGTTCCAAATTTATGTGTATTTTAAATCAATCTAATTAAAGAGGCTTCGGATATGCTAGGTCAATTTTGGGTAGCCTGATAATAATAACGGTTTTGAATTAGCAACCAGAGACTAAATCGTTCTAGTTCTGAGATAACCCGTTCAGTAGCATTATCTATTGTTCTCATCCTAGGGTTTCAGGTGTTGCCTAAAGCAACCCTTTGACCAACAATAATTCATATAAGCTGGGGAAAGCCTGTACAATTCGTGCAACACTAAAGTTGACCTAGAAACATAACCCGGATAGTATCTTTTTACAGGAAAAGAAACCTTTCATTCTATCCATTCTAAATTCCTAAAACTTCGCTATACCTCTGCCTCAAGGATCAACCCCACGGAGGACTTTAGATTGGATAGTGTGAAGAGGTGGAGGTCCAGTTCGTTATTAGGATAAAAACTTAATTCCTGTTGAGTTCAGTAAAAGAGATGGCCCTTATTGGAACAGAGGCTTTATGCATGGTCACCCAAATGTAGAAAAAACAAGGATGAGATAGGATAGAATTACTGTTATCCTCTCATCCGTCCAGAACCCCTTCTGCTTGTAGGTGACTTTAACCAAATTTTGACCCACGTCGATGTGAAAACACAGAGATAAAGGGCGCCCTAATTACCTATGAATTCTTCAGTATAATCTCATTGCTGGAATTTTCTAAAGGCACCACATATTTGATGTTAAATGGGTGAGCCCGCCCTTCACAGGGATACACAATCGCTCTCGATAGTCTTGCATCTATGAAAGGATTGATGAATAATTTGCAAATAATGCCTAGATAATCTTACCAGCACTGTACAAATAACCAACTAAACCATACACCACTTTCCTACCTAGACCTAAAAGATTTAAAGTAATATGGCTCAAACAGCACCAAAGGAAAGAGGGTATCTAAGCCGTATGGTCTAGCCCTAAACATAAGTCGCCTCTGTACAATTTAATTGCATGGGTGAAATCTATGATGAAATCAATGTCGGTGTGAAACATAGAAAGATTTGGGGACATTGAAGCCCAAATTTTAGATGCAAAAGCCTAACTATAAGACTTCCAATCCGTACTTCCTAATCCGAAAACTCAATTCCTCGAATAAAAAATGCCAGGAGGATTGCTAGATTATGAGGAAACTCACTTAACATAAAAAGCTACTTCTGAGTGGCTCTAACAAGGAGACAAAAATAGCTGATTGTTCCATACATCGCCTATTATGCAGTGAAACAAAAATGAAATGACTTCCCAAACGGAGGATTTTGGTACTACTTAAGGCTGCAAATGAACGAGTATCCGTCTCGTTTAGTAGAGCTCGAGATAGCGTTCCTTTATTTTGACAGAGTTCAAACTTGGCCCATGTTCCTCACGAGCTCCAGATTCATACTCGAACTCGTGTTCGCGACGTTTACACGAACACGAGTAAGCTCAGCTCGGCTGGAAGGAAAAAAAAAGAAAGGAATCCACAAAAAAAAAAGTATTTATCCAATTTTACAAATCAAAAGCTCTATTTTTCATTTCTAACTGAAAAATGCCTATACCAATCAATCTTTAGGTTTAGGTTTGGGCTATCTTGATTAGGCGTATAAAATAGTTCACGAGCTTGTTCATGAACGATTTTGGTTGTTCATGTTCTGCTCGTTTATAAAAAAGAGTTTAATTTTTTTTGTTCAAACTCAGTTCGTTTGTTTAATAAACAATCACGAATGAGCTTTTATTGAACGAACCACGATCTTGTTCATGAAAAGCTCAATTTGCTTGCAGCCCTTACTACTCTACAAACCCATGCTTCCATCATAAAATATTTACAGTGACATTTTTGTCGGATATACTACGCCGAGGACATCCTAAAATAAAAACCGCCAGTTGTCTCTTGTGTAAATGGTCTGTCATTGAGAGTCATAACTCACCAATCTATCTATATGCCTCTCTAAACCATCACGGATCCTGAAGTTGCTTTGGCCCTCTTTTAATATAAACCCCTTAAGGCTCTGGGGAGGGATGGAATATCGGATGTCATATAGCAACAATACTGGGGTTCCATGGAAATAGTTGTTAGAGCTACTGCATTATCTTTCCTCCAATCAGGGGGCACATGTTATAGGAGGCAAACAAGACCTTTTTTTGGTCCTCATCCAGAAATGCAAATTCATGTATAACCCAAGTGACTCCAAACTAATATCGCTTTGTAACACAATCTACAAGGTAACCTCAAAACTCTGGTGAACCTACTCAAACTTATTCTTAGACATATTATCTCTGAGCACTGAAATGCCTTTGTGGGGGTGAGGCACATTACCGATAATGTTATCCTAGCCCAAGAACTGGCCAATAAGACACAACTATATAAAAAGACCGAAATGAGTATGGGTGACATTAAGATGGATATAAATCAGGCCTAAGTTTGAGTCAACTGAAAATTCTCAGAAGCGGTCCTAAAAAAAGTCATTTTCCAAGACAATAAAATAGAGAAGAATGTATTCCACAGTATCGTATGAAATTCGGATCAACGACTCTCCATCATCCAGATTCCAGCCCATCTACAAGGGGACGCTTTATCCCCATATATATATATATATATTTATTTATTCTTTATGCAGAGGTCCTGTTAGCATTGTTAAAAACACCCATATATTAGGTCTCTTATCGGGTATTAAAATGGGCCCCAAAACCCACCAATCAATAACCTATGTTTTGTTAATTGTGTCTCATGTTCACATATGAAGGATATCCTGGAAAATATTGCTTTGGGTCCGGATAACAAATAAACCATAGTAGATTATCTATTTCTTTAAACCCAAATTTTGGTGGTGACTAGGCCCTCGCCAGACTCTTTAGGCTTTAACTTGTCGGATAAACTTGGCACCGGATATTATAACAAAAAAGAAGTAATTATTTCTTCGAGGAGTGACCTCGAGGTCCCGTGTTCGATTCCTCCCTCCCCCTAGGGTTACCCATATTTGCAGTTCTATTATTTCCCAATTTGGAAAATTAAAAAAAATGGCTAATTACACATATGTCCCTGAGGTTAGGGGATAATTACAGTCAAGGACACAAAGTTTCAAAATGTAACATTTCGTGACCAAAAATGTTTCAAATGTATCACCCGTGTCCATCCATTAGGGTTCCATCCAAAAAATATACTGTTCATCATTACGTATTTTAAAAATGACAATACTGCCCTTGTACAGTATATCCTAAATAATTTTTATAATTTTCAAATTAAACCTTAATTTTTTAAAATTAGGATTTGCAACTAATTTGCAAATTAAGCTTTTGAAATCCTAATTAGGGTTTTGAAACCCTGATTTAAAAATTAGGGTTTTGAAACCTTAAAATTAGGGTTTCAAAACCCTAATTTGAAAATTAGGGTTTCAAAACCCTCATTCTCCAGATCTGATTTAAGGGTTTGATGGAGCTGCTGGCATGGAATGAGGGAGTGGGTTGCTGTGGGGGAGGAGAGAAGAGATGAAGGGGAAGAGTGACGTCACCGGCGATAGGGTTGGACGCCGGCAGGAGATTACACGCGGTGGCTTGGGGTGGGCGGTGACGAGAAAGGGGAGGTAGACGGGGTGGGCGGTGACGGGGTGACGAGGAAGGAGGAGGAATGCGGGGTGCGGCGCCGGGGAAGGGGAGCAGGCGGGGTGGGTGGGTGACGGGGTGATGAGGAAGGAGGAGGCATGCGGGGTGCGGCGCCGGGGAAGGGGAGCAGGCAGGGTGCGGCGCCGGGGAAGGGAAGCAGGCGGGGTGGGTGGGTGACGGGGAAGGGCGAGGGGGATGCAGATGGGGTGGGGAGGGGTGGGGTGGTTAGAATTAGAGTTTTTCTTTTCTGATTTTCTTTTCTAAAAAGAAACAATGGCATTTAAAAAAATAACTTTCTAACATAAGGGCAATAAAGTCATTTTGTTAAAACCGTTAGGATTTTTAGGGTTCCGTTTGTCAATGGACATAAGTGTTACATTTTGAAACTTTGTGTCCTCGCGTGTAATTACCCCCAAACCTCAGGGACATAGGTGTAATTAGCCCTAAAAAAAGGTTCGCAATCATTGTGTGAGCCGGAAAGAGATCTTTTTCAACAAAGTTGGATGGGGCCCACAAATTAAATCCGTATTATAATTAATCCTAGTGTATCATATGCAGGTATATATGTTTCCTCCATATCTGTGTAATGCAGTCAGATGACAAATCTGGTGGTCCAGTGATCAAAACCAGTATGGTCTAGATTGGATAAACTGGCTTGCGCTATGTGCACTAAAGGAAAGGGGCTTAGTTTCCAAGACACCTGTATATCTAGTCAAGCTCTCATAGCTAAATTTAGCTAAAGAATAATGACAGAGCCTGATACTTACCGTGTGATCAAGAGTCTTGAGAGGGAAATATTGCTTTTGAGCAAATTTTAGCACTTGTCCAAACTCAGGCAATTTCTGTTGGGGGTGGAGAAGTATCCTTGTTGGCCGACATGTAATACATTCGCAAGTAGGAATAGGCACCAAAATCTCTATATATAATGATGACTGGATTTGGACACCAATCAGAATCATGTGCTCAATACATATAACTAGGCAAATCAAATCTTATTGACCTCATCGGTAATAGTTCCTGGGACAAAACTCTAATTGAATCCTTCCTCCCACCGGACTTAATGGCTAAAATTATTACCACCAACATATTGGAACGCTTACTAGAAAACATTCAAGCGCCGCAACTTACAAAATGCTATATACATACAACCCAATGTAATGATTGTCAAACCCAAGACACTTTTTCAGAAACTTCTAGAATTAGCCCTACCCAATGGTAGACCTTGCAGCGCATACTAGTCCTGCTCAAAATAATATACCTAATCCGACAAACCGTTTGGGATCGACTTTCGCTACACGCCAAACTCCACAAAGTCAAAACTATAGACACCAACTTGTGCCCACTGTACAACCTATATGGTTCGATTTACCTATTAGTGCAAGAACCGAGGATGTTAGGGCTCTATCAGGGAGTGGCCAAAAGCCTGGATTACAAACCCTGATCACTGGAATAAATTTGTTTTGCCAACTCTTTGCATATGCACCACTTTTATAGTACATATGGACGCACCGAAACTATCTCATCTCCCGACATACCACTTTCAACCCTTGGACAATTTTACAGGAAAAAAAATTACAAACCTTAGGGTAGCATCCTATAATAATAATCCAATTTCTCAAATAGCTAAAATAATAAAACATTTTTTCTTACCAATAACAAAAAAAGTTGGGACTTTTCCCCTGTCTGTATACATATGTTCAAGCCTACATAACCGCTATGCAAACTTGAATTCCTTTCAATTGATTTTGGCCGTATGCTATAATAAACAAAAGTTAAAGGCTGGCATTGAGATTTCATGCTTCAGCGGACCTGGATTTCGATGTGGATCTGTAGCAATATCATTCAAGGCATCTGAAATCATTAATGCATGTCCACATGGACGACTATAGCCACTTCATGGGCACAGGGAAAAAGTTATTACATTTTACTGTGCTGACAAGTTCCACTCTTTTGATTGGCCAGACGTCGAACACTTAGTACATTGCTGAGACAGTAACCCCTATTATATATATGACTTTTGCTATATAGTTTTTGACTTACATCCTACGTTATTAGTCGGGGTAAGATCATCTCAGATGTCGAAGGCGATATCCCTAATAATTTTTTCTTATAATGCACGCATTATTTCTACCAAGACTGGCTTCATGATACGTTGTTGCGACATCATCTTACAACCTTTTTTGTGTATTACAATTTACAACTATAAATGTAATACTCTAAGGGTCCGATTGGATCACGGAATTAGCCTTGGAATTGAATTAGATTTCGGAATTGGACCTTATGAATTACAATTCTGCTGATTGGACGACTTATTTGGAATTGGAATTACAATTCATACCCAATTCCATGAAATTAAAAACATACCTTAAGTCCCACACTCTGCCCGACACTCTTCCTTCCTCTTCTGAATCTGATGCAGCCTCACCATGGCAGTTCTTTTCTTCCTTCTCTCTTGATTCTACCTCGCCATCCAGCTGAAATCTACTGTGCATACGGTGGTGGCTACGCTCCACTAATTTGACGGCGACGGCGGCAAGATCTGCTGCTTTGACGAGCCATTGGAAGGCGAGCCATTGCTTCAACTCTCTCCCTCTCCCTCTCTTGCTCTCCCGATCATGTCGTGGGATAGTTTCTACGGCAGCGGCGGTGGCGACGGCCGAGGTGCCGCCTCCCCAAGCCCAAGCCCGCAACTATACTTCTGCCACCAATGCAACCGCACCGTCTCCATACCCCCATTGCCCACCTCCTCCGAACCCCTCTGCTCTGATTGCCACGGTGGCTTCCTCGAGGAAATCGACGCCCCCAGCCCCAATCCCTTCCTCGCCTTGTCCGCTGAGAATTTCTCTGGTGGCTTCCCCGCACCGTTTGCCATAGATCTTTAGATATAGTAAATCAAGATCTGCTCTTGGGTATGATTTGGTTGCATATTTACATCTTGTTTTTTTACTTTAGCAATTTCAATTCTTAATCTAATTTTATGTGTTAACCAATCAATAGAATTACAAATTCTATTCAATTCCATAGCAATTTCAATTCCATAGGAATTGGAATTGAATTGCAATTCTCAATTTCAATTCCAATTCCAATTTTGTTTGCCAATCGGACCCTAAGATTATATGACCGAACCTAGATGGATATCTTGTGTACTTTTGATGGTCATGGGATGTCATGATCTTATACTTAGATCTAAGCATGTAAAGCCATAATGCGAAATCTCTAAACTCATGTGACATTTCCCTTATCAGTGTTATTCTTACCTAAAAAAGAAAATCACACCGTTTGCATTTTTTTTTGCTTTGTGAAAGGTTTGGAATTATTGATTATGTATAGGTGATTTTGGGGTGTGGACCGTCTGCTATAACTAGGTTTACAATAAAGGTGTTGCACCTCTAGTTACAGTCGTCCGATCAAAACGGACACCATGTATTGCCACATTGCTGGCCCGCTAACAGCACATCCAAACGCAACATTTTGGACTCAAAGGCCAACCTTTCATCCGTCAAACCATCTCCGCTCTCCAGAAACCCTCTCACTCCCCCTACTCTAGAAATCCATTTTCACCCCCTGAAATCAACTCCTCTTTCGGGCATTGTTCTTTGACTGCTTTTAATGGGATTAAGGGACCGTAGCAATGGTGGTTGTGTGAATCACTGGTGGTAAGGCTGAACGGCGGTAGATTCGGTAGTTGAGTTATGGTTTATAGATCTAGGGTGATGATGTCGGTATAGGATTGTTGGTGATCGTGGTGGCATATAGATCGGTGGTTGAAACATGGGGTCGTGGGCATGAGAAAGGTGCTGAAGGTGGTGATGTCTAGATTACGGATGGTGGTGGTGTGTTGCTAAGGGACGGTGGTGGAGTGATTGATTGCTCTATAATGCCTTTGTCTTCTCAAAATGAAGAGTTTTGAAAAGCCTAAGCACCTTGGTGACGTGGCACTATGTGAGGTATTGAATATGTTTTAACGGCATGAATTAGAATCCTAGTTGCAACACACGATCTATGCCCGTATTTGTTAGTCTCCTTGTGCTAACTGCATAAGGGGCAATCATCATTGCGCACAAATGATCCATTCTCGAGTCTATCCTTCATTGCTCGATTTGGACGAGAGGGGTGAGTTACCGTACATTTTTAATTACAAAAGCATGAGAAACACGATGACATAAAAGGAAGCATATATCGAAAACCCGTGATCTGAAATCATAACTAATCCAAATAGATTTACAAATTTTGAATAACGCGTGGTGGTGAATACATTGGTGACAGGGATAATGAAAGGATGGCGCAGTACTTGATCAGTCTTTTTGGACCGACTGGGGAGTTGTACGGATGGACAGCCGTTTCCATATCGTACATTTCAGTAGTACGTGTAACTTGTCAAAAAAAGAAAAGAATGGGTTCTTTTTTTTAAATTGGTAAAACTGAATGAGCATCGGTGTTTGCTGGTCTAAAAAGCAAGTACATGGAAGCCTGCAGCAATTGCAAGGGCCTTCATCAATCTCTAATTTGGCAGCTATTTTTAGCCAGGTACATCCCAGATTAAGCTTAATTTGCCTCTGAACACTCCAAGTTTGTTTTGGTAAATCAATGTTAACCACTCCAAAAGATCAATCCTTCCACAAACCTTCCATCTCTCACATGATATGCAAGTGTGTAATGCATTCACCATTCCCAATTTATATTGGTCCATGTTACATTGTTCGGGTCCGTGAATAATAATATGTTCTAATTCTACAGGAAAATCGGTAACTGAGGGGTAACTAGGGCAGATAACAGCGCACGCCACATCCAATAGGGAAAATGTCGAAAAACAGAATATAGACGAGACAAGTTTAAAAGGAAAAACTTGTATCTTCCAATTATGTGTATATATATCAGAAGTTCAAGTCCATAAAAGGAGATTGATACCAAATGGCATAGACCGCAGAAGATACTCTTCGCTTGGAAATGTGCGCATAGTTGTAGTATGCAGATCCTAGGACAATTTAACCAGACGATCTCCAAATCCTCCCCTCAAGGGAAACCACCATAATGGAAACATCATCGTGATATTTACGTCGATCTCCTTGGGGAATATCAAGCAACTCGTGGAAGTCCATTCCTGAAACGATATAAAAAAACATCCTTTGACATGATGAACAGTAAATTATGCAGAAAGAAAAGTAGAAATACTTTTGCCTATATGAATTGTAAAAACAATGTAAAGAAAAAGTTGGAAATCTGACTAACACTATTGTTCTTAGTGTGTCAACTCCATGTTGCTGAATGAATTGAGTTGGAAATTTTGGAGTCTGGAACTAGTTTCTCATCCAACTTTAGTTGCTCAAATAAATCGGATGATTAGGCTTCCACAACTTGTCAAGATTGTCAAAAAAGTTATTCCCAGAAAATTGAGATAAAATGAAGGTAAAAAAAAAACTAACTTTCTTTTGATGTGTTCATTTGATTGTAAAAGTTCAATCTCTCTATGTTCAAGATTCTTTCAAATGCTATCCAAATTTAAAGGATCCGGTTTTCAGTAAAGCTGATTCTTGTGGAAAGTTGGAGGACTAGGATCCACAAGTTTCTTGCTATATAAACGTCTAAAAAGTACAAGTACTAACCATCCTTACCCTTTCCTATGGTTTCTAATCAAATGACCCAAATCCGCAACTCTATAGCATTGCAGCATTCAAGGCTGCAAACAGAGCAATGCTTCGTTTCACCTTCTACAACTATCATTATGAATGCCAACACTAAAACCCATATTGAACACGTAAGCACGCAAACTCTTCACAGACACATCAAGCAATTATTTGAACCATCCCTAACTCTAACTCTTAGACACTTACTAACACATGACGATTTGAACATCAAACATATAACTAATATTTAAAAGCAAAAAGTATATATAGTCAAAGAAACAAACTAACCCGTTTTCTTAACCAGATGCAGGAAAATATGATATAAGACGAGTTGTTTTTACACGAAGCGATTATTATCATACTAAGTGCAATAACATCCCATGAAACATAGACACAGATATATAGGGAAGTCTGGTAACAAAGATGTAGCTTTTAAGCCAATATTTCTGGTGATTATTGCAACAAGATATATATTTACCTTTCACTATTGGGAATAACTTTGTTATAACGAGTTATTACTATGCTTCTTGTTGGGCAGTAACAGAGTGGGCTGCTCAGGTTATTCTATCTATTATTTTCACTCTTACTTAACTATGAAAGGTGATTAGTACAAGAGTACCCCTGAAGCAGATAGAGGAGTGGTTCGCTCGTTCTCCTTGCCAAAGAGAGCTTGGGGTAGATTCCTTCCCTTTACGGTGGAGTGAGATGGGTCTTAGCCCGGTCACACGCGCGTTTCTGGAACAAAGCCAGTCTCTCCCTCCAACTTTTCTTTTCTACCGGGTGAGAGATTTTGGGTTATTTCTACAATTGTAATCTCCCTCTCTGTATTGGTATATACACGGCACGCCAACCCACTTACATATACGTATGTGCATTTCTATTATCTCTCTCTCTCTCTCTTCTTCAATCTTACTACTTAAACCTGTAATCGAACTTAAACCTAGAGAAAGCCATCCCTCCCTCCCTCTCTCTCACACACAGATGTGTGAGATTTATCGGTTTGACTTCTCTACCAAAAATGGGAAGGCCGCATTATCTTCAACCGGCACAGTAGATAAATCATGGCAAAGGAACAAAAATGTTATTAGCTAATGATTCGACTAGCTTAGTGTTCGTGCACATGGGTGAAACCTATCTTGAGTTTTGGCCAGCTTCAAATGATGTATAGCTAGCTGAGTAGGTATTTTTGTGTACATGGTGTCACACCCTTGACGTACCTTGTTAATACATATCATCACTTGTCACAATAAAATAAATGATTCGACTAAGCCTTGCATTTTTGGACAAATAAAGGCAGCCATGTCGGCATCCAAGAACTATAGCCAAAACCAAGTAGTAACACTTTCAACAACGAAGGAGCATCAAATGCAATCGATCCGTTTGTGTACTAATGCTGGAATCGTGATAGTGATAGCAACAATCAGTTAATTGCCACTATTCCTACATGAAATTTTGGAAGACAGTATCAAAAGAATCCAATTCCAAGGCATCCCTACAGAATTGGAAGAGACGTGGTCTAGTTCAGCTCAGTTGAGTTTTCACTGAAATCCTAAAGAGATTATTGAGACACAAAATGGAAGATAATTAACTGACCATTCTTCTTGGCAGCACGAAAGAGCAGCTCTGCAATGAGATACTGCGCCGGATCCCCTTCAGGGACATTTTCCATGAACCATGTGATATGAGCAACAACCTCTTCATTGCTGAAATACTGGTAAAGCCCATCCGAAGAAAGTACCAAGAAACGATCGTTTGAAGAAAGTCGGTGGTGCAGAACAGATGGGATGCAGCTGATATAGGGAGCTGTCCCCACATAATCAATCTGAAACATCTCCAGGATAGCTTCATTGCATCTTGGCTGCACGTATTATTTGAAGAAAAAAAGTTTTATTATATTCATTGCAATAACAACTCCATGAACATATGATGTCACCCCCTCCCAACCCAACCCCAGATACCATCTTAGGCTTTATGATTGATCCCTGGAAGTCGAGTATTACGCAAAATACAAGGTGATTATGCATCCCAGCCCATTTTATAGACATACACCAGAGCAAACCAAAGTACCTAGTGCATATTCACCAGAAAAAAGAAATCATCAACTATTCCCGTGTCACTTTAGGGCCAAGAATTCTTGTCAAAGCAATTGGAGGCTTCAGCCGAAGCAACAATTATATTCACATTTTGCAATGCAAAATTGCCCATCTTAGCCAAATGTGCCTTCTCGACTCCCAGCCACCCCACCATCAAATCTAGCAATCAACCCCATCTCAACCTCATCATCAGTGTTACCATCATCATGCTCAATTTGAATTTGCATCAAGTCCTGAACACTTCAAAAGTAATTTGAATTGCAAGACAAGAACTGTCAGTGATTAACGGGGAACTCCCAAACACAAGACTTCGAAGCACTTTTGTACTTCTGAAGATCCCTTCTGTTCCGCTCCGTTTCTCCAACAATCAGCAACCTTAACCATCACAATGATCGATTTATACAGCAGCTTCAATGTAAGAGCTTGAAAACATTTGATGGAGATTCTGATATCGACTTTCATTAGAATCTCAGAATGAAGCCACTTTCTGTAGCTCCCACCCAAGCCATAGCTATAGAGTACGGGTAATTTGAATTGCCGTGCAACTCCCCGCCCAACCCCCCCAAATCGCATAAGCACTCACATAATTGCAACCTCCCTCATCATTTGTCTTCACCAAGATATTTTGCTGGATCACGATAATATAAGGACCATAAACTCCGGCCAGGGTGAGCAGGTAGTTTAAATAGGAGTCCCATGGCTGAGTTTCCATGAGGTGGTTTGGTGGTGGCAATGGCTGTCGGGGTGAGAGGGAGAGGGAGAGGGAGGGGGAGAGAGAGAGAGAGCAGAGCAGAGGTCGGTTAAGATCTTCAGAGAAGAGTGAATGGTAGCTAGGATGGACATTTTGGCAATTCAAGATGATGTTATTGCTCTGGCAAAAGGGCTTGCCCACCTTAGGCATACAAGGAACACTCGTTAACTATTAAAATGGGGTATTACTATCTCCTCCTTATGCCTTAGCGTCTCACTAAGGCCCAACCTCAAGCTTTATTACACAAAGCAACATGGGTCACAGTAGTGGCACACCTGACCCCACACCGACATGACGACCCAGCCACAGCTAAACTTGTTAGAGCTTGAACTGGTTTTCTCGACATTAGGTGGTGAGACTGTAACTTAATTTAGCTCTTCCATTAATTTGGTTGCATCCTCTAGTTCAGCATTTGTATGATAATTTGGTCATTCAAATTCAGGCTCAGCTAAAGGCACTCCAAAAGGATTCTTTTGAACAACCTTCATAGAGTAAATGGTGTGCCTATACCCAATTTTAGCATCACCGCTTCTTTTTTATGTTGGTTCATATGTGCATTTGGCTGCAAGACTGAGCCATAAGACAAAATAAAAGGAGAATCGATCAGCATATAAATATTGGAGCAGGCCCTTTGTACCAAACAAGAGCGTTAATAGCATTTCTAGTATGCAAGCATATTGATTACATCTAACATGTAATTGGACGAAAGAGAAGAGAATATATAGGTTCCTGTCACTGACCCGAACTAATTTGGGACAAAGACTTGGATGAATATGATGATGTTAAACTAATGTGGTAGCATTTACAGTGTCTGTAAACACAATGTCATAAGCAGATAAATAGGCCTACTACCTCCATGCTTGCCAATATACCCAGATTGGAAAGACGAGCTTCAATCACACTAAATAACCAAGTACATATCAGAAACTGCAATATAATAGAGCACAGGCATAATCACACAGATTGTCGAAGTCACGATCAACTGACCTTCTTAAGGAACCCAGCTCCAAAGGCTCTAGTTACTTTTAATTGCCCTTTCACTCGATCATTTATAATGGCTTGGCCGTCATCAACATGTTCTGCTTTGATCCTCAAAACTTCCTGCAGCAATTCAAGCATGCAAAACCTTAAGCACTCTTTTTGGTAATTATATTGTTATTCAAAACAATTTGTCTATAAGCAGAGCTAAAACCCATTAAAATAACAGTGAACAAGAGCATAATCATAGGAACCGGCTCAGAAGAATGGGAAGAGCCAAAACGGCCTTGAGTCTGCTTCATGGCTATTCCCCTCCCTTCAAAAACTCTCTTGATCCTCTCTCTCCAAATGCACCATGAGAAACAATGCGGAACCAACACCCAGAGCACAACTCAAGTACCCAACTAACGCACAAGAGAGAAAACACTACGTCCCAAACTTCCCAAGCTACCAGACAATACAAGAGTGGGTGATCTACTGATTCCCAATCAGTTAATATCCAATTTCGTCCTAACAGGGCTAGCCCGGTGCACAAGACTTCCGCCTTTGTGAGGTCTGAAAGGTTAAATGTTGGCAGCCTTAACTCTGTTCATTACAGATTATCCCTACGGGGACCATTAACACCGATTAACACCACATTTTCTACCCGTTTCCCAAGAGAATAAGCTCACCTAAAAGGAGCCGAAGACCGCCATAACGCCTCCCAGGGAAGAGGACGCCTTCTTTATCTGATACCAGAAAATAATAACAAAAAGTATTTAACCGAAAACTTTCTTCGCATCTCCCATCCTCAGCACTCCTCCACACCTCAAGTAACATCAATAAGATGCAGTCTCCCGGGGAATCTAATGACCAACTTTAACATCGAAACACTTGAGCATTGCCATTATAACTCAAGAGTGTGAAAGCATCCAAGTACTCTAGATTGAATTGAACAAACAATGCATTGCTGCCATCACAAATTTTTCTTCTCTGCCAACATGGGAAGTTTCAAGATCTCATAAACACAGTCCAGTTCTGACTCCTAGGTTGAAATATTGCAACACAGAGCTGGTACATTGTACAGAACTGGTTGTGAATGACCATAACCCTGTGGACGAAGAACTCTAGTCCATATATTTAAGCTTGACCACAAGACTTCCATCAATCAGGATGTGTCCTATAGTTTGCTCTGGGAAAATTAGGTAAATCAATCTCTGTTTTGGCAATAATGAAGGTGTCCTCTGTACACAGCCATTTCACCAATCTGCCTTGTCCCGTCCTTTGGGTTGACAAAACAATTAGGTGTCCTATTTGCACACCCATTTTCACCAACCTTCCTTGTCCCGTCTTTTGGCTTCATAGGAGAGTTACCTGGGATGCATTTAACCGAGGCATGACATTTGTGGGAATTCAAGAAAAACCTTTCCACTTCACAATAACCTCAGAGTAAGCAGAGAGTTAAGCATTCTCCCAAGTAGCTAATAAATGCTTATGCAAAGTAGAGTGAAGAATACTCTCAAGTGCACAATCAAAGAAGAGAAAATTGAACCGAAGACTTTGTGCAAGGAGAGATAAGATACCATGTTAAGTTACCATCTATTAGGGCTGCAGATGAACGGGTACTCGGCTTGTTAAGGGGTGCTTGAACTTGTGTTCGTATCTTTTGAGGAGGTTTAAGCTCGGCTCGTGTTCGTAACGAGCTAAAACCCGGACACGCCACATACAAACAAATATGAGCTTTACTTGGCTCAGCTCGTGAAAAGATAGAAAATGGTAGAACCCCTAATTTCACCAAAATCACTATACGTTAAGGCTTATGACTTACTGGAAAGGCAAATCTGTAGGTCTTGGAAATCAGATGGAGTCTTTTAGAATTGATTGGCAGTCCAATTTTCATTAAAGATCTGCAAACTCTTGGTCGGCCACGGAGGAGATGGCGGGCGTATGAACAACCCAGATTAGAGGAGGCTCAGCTTCAACCCCAGATTGGGTTTCATCTTTCCAATTCTAAGTGTTGAATGAAAAAGGAGAGGAAGGGATCTGGTATGTAGATGGAGATGAAGAGGAAAGGGGAAGAGGAAACTCTACTAAACTGGATGTTTTGTAGTTTTATTTTTGGATTGTGCTTCCTAGTTAGAGGTTATATATGATACACATGTAACACATAGTAAAAAATTATACATCTTTATATCGATGTAAAGAGCAAAAGCAACATACTTATTGTTCACGAACATTAACGAGCTATGTTTTAGTGTGTTCATGCACGGGTCGTTTATCTAACGAGCCCTAATTTAGTGCTCGAGCTTAATCACTTATTCATTGGATGAGTACTTATCTACTGACGAGCTTTAAACAACAAATACGAGCTTCGCTCATGAAAAGCTCAATTTGCTTGCAGCCCTACCATCTGCTCTAACAGCTTAAGCTGTTTGAGGATGTGCCCAACAATGTATATCATGCTTAACAAATGCCTCTTCTAGCACAGGGAAAGAGAACTTTATGCCCCAGCAGCATTTTGCTTACGTATTTGCTTTTATTTACCCAAGCAGCTAACATAGCAAGTCTGATGGAACTTCTGCTCTTTCCTTTTTACTTGTTTCCTGTACTTTTCCCTTCAGTATCAAATGTCTACAAGATTACAACATCAAGAGGAACTAGGTACTTGACTGAACACTACCGAGAATTAAATTCATGTCTGTTGACGGGTGTAGTTAGGTTCTAAGTTTACCCAGGAACTGAACCAAAGTGACTCAGTGCACTGTCTCATTTGCACCCCTACCCCAGGTATCATCTATGCATTATTCAGGTTTAAATGTCGTCTTTAAGTAAGACCAACCGAAAGAGAGTAACCTAACATTTGAACAAGCAGCTACAAAGTTTCAGGAGATAAACCAAAATGAAGAGATGACTGATAAAAAGGAGACAATAAAATAAGAAGTATCGTGTTTTTCCAAGTTCCTTCATGCATAGCTATGACACTATCCAGTATTAGAACAGCACGACGAGGCCAGAATTTTTGCAAATAAATACATGGATGGTCTTCTACAAATCGTTACTTTTTCCTTGTCCTTTTTTGTTTGTATTCCTCTGGGTTAATTACACTAGGCACCCTCAAGTTATCACTTTGGAGCGCTCTGCACCACAAAGTTTTTTTTTGCTATCTGTCACCCCAAATTTTCATAAGTGTGGCACCCAACACCCTCCGTCAAAATTCCGGCCAATAGCCTCACCGGATAAGTAATTTAACTTAAACAAGGGGACATTTTGGTCAAAAAGATTGCAATGGGTTTGTCAGGCGGCGGCGCGAGGCTGTTGCCGCTGTGGAGGGCGGGGGAGAGAAGAGGAAGGAAGAGAGGGGCTCGGCATCGCCGATAGGGTTCAGGGACGTTGCCGACGGAGAGTGCGGCACCGGCCTAAGATGCGAAAGAGGGGCAAGGGACAGCGGCGCAGGGCTATTGCGGCCGTGGGGTGGGAAGAGACTTTACCGGCGTGAGATGCCGAAGGAGGGGCGCGGTGCGAGGGGGAAAGAAGAGAAGGGGAGGCAGGGGACGAGGTCGGCGTCGCCGGCGGGGGGGAGGGGCGCTGCCGAAGGAGGGGCGACACCGGCGTGAGATGCCAGCGCAAGGGGGTTGGCGGCGCAATTAGGGTTTCTGTGATGTTCCAAAAATGCCCTCCAAAGTTCAGCTTATTAATTTTTTTTGCCGGAATTTGGACGGAGGGTGTTGGGTGCCACACTTATGAAAATTTGGGGTGACAGATAGCGAAAAAAAACTTTGTGGTGCAGAGCGCTCCAAAGTGATAACTTGAGGGTGCCTAGTGTAATTAACCCTATTCCTCTGGTGACTACTAAAATCAAAGAAATACACTTACTGTCGCTGAATTCGACCACGGCAACACATGAAGGACAAAATTACGTCAATTATAAATCACAAGATAACTCATTTTATTCTTCTGATCTGAGCTTCATGAAAAGTGCAGGTCAAAGAACTATCTTCAACAAGCATAGCAATGAATAATCACTGACACTACGCTACACAGAAAGGTTGTAATAAAAATGTTCAAGGCACAAGCTGGCATGTAGAAAATAACAAACAACGCAGTTTCACGTAATAACAAATAACAGAATTAAGAAGAAGAAAAAAAAAGGCCGCTATAAAAGGATAAAAAAAAAGGAGGTTGACCTTTATGACCAAAAAGATATTTACACACCTCTTCCACACTCATGCTGTGATCAGTGGAAAGCTGCACTGCCCTCATTTTTAATCTGCACATTGATATATCTCTGCTCTTATTTACCTTGTTAACTTGACTGTATTGACTATGAATTGGAGATTCCTCTGATATTCTGTCCAGCTCCATCCTTACAAGCGACTCCCTGGACCTGTTATGAAGCCTTGCATCATCTTTCAGGAGGGCTGAATTAGAGTGGCGATCGTGTGGTCTTTCTTGTGCCAAAATCGCACGACTGTCCCCTAGGTTCATGACATACACATCTTGATCCTTCATTAACATCACTAGAACGCATGAACCCATCAAAGCAAGCTCTGGGCTTTTGTCAAGAGCCTTTTCCACCATTTCCATGTAAGCCTCCTCGCTTGTTTCTAGTGCTCGAGCCATTGCTCCTAGAACATCATCGTGATTAATATAACCAGACTTGCATCTCCTAGATCTTGAGGGTTCTGATATTTTCCCGTTTAAGCAAGTCTCCTCTCTATGCCAATCATAACTCCAAGGGAACAATTTCTTACGCAAGGACTTCTTTTTCAGGTACATTTGTTTAAATTTTAAGCCGACCATTGATTTTCTTCTACTCTGCCTTTCCCCTGATGAGGAAAGAGGAGCTGTGACAGTTTGACTATTTGATTCCACTCTGGACCCGATACCGTCTCCTGTAGTAGACAGATATTCCCCGTGACAACTAGACTTACCTCCTTTGAGGTTCAGCAAGCAAGGCCTTGACATCTCATCTTGTGAAAGTTCCTGAAAATCGCATGAAAAACTTTTTTTTTTGCCAAGGTTGGGTCCAAATGGAGAAACTTGCTCATCGCATGGTTCCATCTGAAGTAGCTCATAAAGCCGTTTGCTTTTCCTGCCCTGACCGACTAATTTTTCAGTTGACAAAGAGGGAGAATCTCTGCCTGAGCAGCTGGGCCCCTCGCAACAATGCACTTGCAGCTTAGCAATCCCATGCAATTCTTCTCTGCCCATGACTATATTACTTTTAGAGAATTGACCCATGACAATTTCTTCTTTACATGATTCTTCCATATTACCTTTATCTAGTGCAGATGAACAAGAATTGATACAGTCCACTTCTCTGCAATTTGAATCAGCCATTGCATTTGTATCTTGAAGGGATTCAGGAAGACCATTCACAGATTTCTCTTCATAGTCCCAAAGTAACCCTTCTAGTTCCTTGTCTATAGCTCTGTAAAGATTGCTCATCAGAAAATCAGGTGCATCTGGGCCACTAAAACCATCGTATATCCCGATAAATAACCACCCTTGCTCTTCTGAAAGCACAACATGAACTCTATCTTCACCAGCCTTGCCGTGAGCCCACTGCAAGTTGCGAATTTTTCTGTACTCTCCTTCCAGTGGTCCCTCTTCAAGACAGTGGCGCAAGGCCTCACTCTGGAATCTCGGCTCCTTAGGATGCCAAGCAAATTGGGTGATCGGATGCAAGAAAAAGCGCTGCATCCAACTGGTCCCTATAGGATGTCTTGAAAAGGTACGGGATAGGGTGCTTCTCATCGGTCCACTTACACTCCTCATTAGACGATGCAAGCGTGGTCTTCTACGGCCATGTGCAAGTGGTGCAGAGAAGTTGGACTTATCTGCAGCATCCAGAGGACCTGACATTGCCCCTTTTTCAATAGGCCCAGACATGAACCCGCCTGCCCTCTCCAAAGGTCCTGAGCCGTAACCTCTTTCAAGAGGTCCAGACATAAACCCATTTATAGGTCCAACACCACGAGGTACAGGCTGGAGAGGGATTGCAGCAAAAGATGATGTACTCTCAAATGAAGCAGCAGGTTCTTGGGCATCACTTGCAAACAAGGCACTCTGATTTCCAGTTCGAGCTGTGGAAACATTAGCGCTAACTGAAGCCCCAGATATGGCTTTGAATGTGGTTTCCGGAAGACTCTTGTTTGGTCTGTGTAAACCCGACGGATCTTCCACCGTATCATGTCGAAATGACCCACTTAATGTTCCGGAATCAAGGGTGCTCGAATCAATTGTGAACCTCTCAGAAGTTGATGGGGTCATGGGAGGAGAGTCAAGAAACATGGGTCTAACATAACAGAAGGAGTGGCCTAATCCTTCATCTAGTGGATCTAAGAAGTCAATATCAACGCCACCGCCTTTCCCACTGAATGGCACAAAACACCCCACAACACGGGAAGTTCCGTTCCCCATTTATTCACCAGAAGTATTATTTGCCTCTATATAGGAGGAGGTGTTTTATATGACTAGGGACCATAAGAAGGGAGGGAGGAATATAGCCACACAAAACGGGGAACGCACCAACTATGCAATGAGTTTCCCGGTAAGTGTGCATTATAGGAGTCAATATGTTCCAGCATTGAAATCCAATGCCAGGCGGATTAACAGAGTAAAGATATCTAATGCAAGCGCGCAAAAACCTAGACTCATCAATAAGAGTGAACTCTCTCGTCGTATTTAAGCTTAGTAGTGAGAAACAATAAGTGGTGAAAATCCATGATCTGACCTTATGAAGTCCCTCAAAACATGGGAGAAGCAGTGACTAGGATATAACAGCAAACGGAAACAGATCTACGAGCCCGGCAAGTATGATACAATACACCTATCAAACTAGTTATGCGGAATCTGAAGAAAGACCCAACAATAAAGATTAATCAAGAAACCGACTCCGGACAACAAGTTCAGGAACAGTGAAACAGAAATGCATCAAACACGCGGTCTGGGAGAGTTAGATCGAGATTCTAGCAGGTAAGAAAACAGAGAGTATACCAGTCTGCCTCGGCCATAGCGTTACACCAGATATATGAATGGGACAAGTTGGGGAAAGAGAAGCAGTTGAAAATGGTGGGGGGTTTGTTAAAATTCTGATTTTTGATAGTAGTATAAAAACTTGGATTTGTTGCGATGATAAATCGAGGTTGAGTTCATCAAGGAGGGTCTCCTCCTCGGGGTTTTCAAAAGGTTTGGGAGGGTAAAAAAGAAAACAACAGAGGTCTTTATATACAACATTTTTATATCCCTAAAAAGCTATAAAAGTTCGTTCAAACTTTGCTTTGACATAATTTAAATTTATTTTGTGGGTTTGGCTCTTTCTCTTTCTCCTTGATTCTTTTCTGCTCTGCTTTCGAATAATTGGCCGCGTATTGGTGCTGTTAGGGTCAACGCATGAGCACTATCTTACAATTATCACCATCAACAACAACAACAACATCATCATCATCATCATCATCATCTTCTTCTTCTCCTAAACTAAATGACATTCTTGTTTATATTTGGGGTAGTCCGGGGAAAAACCACCATTAAAGATCAAAAATTGTACTGTACCACAATATCTTCTTTTTTTTAAAAAAAAAATTATTGATTGAGATGGTTAAGATTCTTGAGGATGGAAAGTTTTACAACGGGTTGTACCTCCCGCATCCATACTAATGCCTCAGTTAACATACAAGCAAGCCTAGCAAGGCCATCCTCGTCATTTGATGTGTTAAATTTGACATGAGTCAAAACAGTGTCATCAATAATTCCTCCAATCATAGATAAATTTTCCTCTAATAAATTTAAGGCACTAATGATCGAAATCACAACTCCCTCTATCCGAACACAATTGAATCCGCAGTTATAACCAGACATGGCGGCTTCTCAGGCTGTAATAACTTCAGCATGTTCTAGGTACGTTACTTCGTAAATCTTTTTAGATAGCGCTACTAAGATGCTTCATGATGAATCTCGTACAATAATACCACAACTCATATTCCTCTCCTCCTTGAAAATCGCAACATCAAAATTTATCTTGACTCAGTTACCGCAAGGAAGACGCCATGCTAACTTGTTTATATGTGGAGAAGGATTGACTGGCATGTTCTTTTGGCGATTACGGACGCTATCTAAGTATTGGGAGACTGTTGAGAGTAGTTCAAGTGCATCCATTTGATCGCCTTAGAAATAGTCACATTTTTGCTCTCCCGTGTGAATCGGCGTGTAAAAGAAAAGATCTCAATTTCCTCCTTCTTCACACGGGAATCAACATGTTGCTAGCAGAATAAGACATGGTCCAATCAGTGAGTATTCACGTACATTTCCAGGGTGCCCATACTTGCCTCGTGAAGAGCAGCTCCTCAAAACATGGTACATAGTTTCCCCGTGAATCCCACGAACAAGATAAATTGTGTTCTTGACAATCTTTCTTTTTTGAAGGTTGTCCTAAGTTGGAAGATGTTTGAACATGCGTGTCATCTGAAATCTTGATCTTATTAGGAATATTTAGTTTTCAGTAAGAACTTGCAATACATTGTGGCTTGTTCGCTGGGTTCAAAGTGTGATTTTTCCTCCGTGAGAAGCAACCAATGGTCCATAGTTAGGCGGTATGCGCTTCTTACCAAGAAATAGCCTTTCATCTCAAAATGCCAAATTTGCTTGTACTTATTTGAAGAGGATCATGTAAGAATATTCTTGTTAGTTGGGCTTCTTGCGATTAGAAAATCCTATCAACAAGACCAGTTTTCCAGCTCTTGTTATGGTGGTTTATCAAAGCTGCCACCTTTGTTTCTTGAGGTACTGTGTTCATATGAGTTTGGACCATGAAAAAATAAAGACTGGGAATCCATCTCTTGCCCCAAATTTGAATGTGTGCTCTGTTTCCAACCCATCATTTAATTCTTGCTTCGAGGATCTTTTTTGCTGAGAAAATGCTTCTCCAAGTGAGTGAGAGTCTCGTGCTAAATTGAGCTTCATTAAATACTGCCTTTCAAAAAGTACTTTGCACTTAAAACACGAAAGAGAAGCAAGTCCTTATTTTGAATCAACCTCCAGCCCTGTTTTGCAAGCAAAGCCATGTTAAAACCACGTAGACATCTAAAGGCCATTCCACCTTATTCTTTAATTGTACATATTTTCCTCCAACTCATCCAATACATTTTCTTTTTTCCTGTCTCCATGCCCCGCCAAAAGTTGATCATCAAATTTTCTAGATCCTCACACAAGTACTCTGGGAGTTTATAACATCTTATTTTGTTTATTGTTTATGTGATCGTTTTGATGAGCACTTCTTTTTCAACCTTTTGTAGGAGTTTTTCTAATCAACCTTGCACCTTTTTCCAATCTCGTTCTGTTGTCCTGAGGCGACTTCATATTGCTTTTAGAGATGTCAAACGGGCTAGAGGCTCACGGGCCAGACCGCTTCAGCCCAAGAAAAGCCCGGGCCGGCCTGGCCGTGGTATGAACAGTGTTAGCCCAGGTCCAAAGGCCAAGGGCCTGGACTAGGGTTGGGCTGCCATTTCTTGTAGAAATGGCCAAACCCGGCCCCACCCTTTTAACAAAGTCCAAATCCGGCCCTTGTCCTGCCCTTTTGAGGCTCGGAACTGGCCCAGTCCAGGCACGGTCCAAGCCCGACCTGACCATAAAAAATTAAAATTTAAAATTTTACAGATTCCCTCCCAACCTTTTACCTAGGAATGGCAATGGGCGCATATCAGATGCGAATATTAGCCACGGGCAAGGCCAAGCCACGCCCATGCCAAGGCTGTGGCTGCCTTGACCGAGAAAATGGGCGTGGCCTGGGCTACTTGCCTTATAAATGACTAGAAATCTCATTTTGAGGTTTTTTTCTCCCGCCCAGCAGTAGGGTCCTCAGATCCCATCCCCAAAGGCACGTGTCGTTGGCCAAGCCCCCGCGGTTTCGTACCCGTCCCGGCAGTCCGCCATCGGGTCAAGCAAAGAGAATACCATCCCCGATCCGACAGAGCATAAAAAAACCAATCCCGCCCCGGAACAATCTGTTCTTTTTTCTAGAATAACAATAATTTATACATTGCAGAGTATGTCAACAGTCAACACCAAAACCGCCGAGACAGAATCGGCCACCGCACCGCCATCAAACCTAGAACATCCAACATACCCAACTCACCACCAATATTTCGGTCAATCTAAGCAACGACGAACGACCCATCGCCACCACCGTCAGCCACAAACTCCGATGTCCAGCCAACGTCACAACAAGATGGAGGCCGAGTTCAATCCCAAAAATCCATCTGCCGCCCATAGCAAACCTGAATCAAGAAGGTACCAAAAGAAAAACTTAAAAAACCTAGATCTAACACACCATACAACAATTCTGCAGCCAAGTGTTTTGTGGACGGTGGACGGGTGGTCGTGGTTAGGTGGTTCGTGGAAGAAGTGGTCCTTGGAGGAGTTGACCGCGCGGCAATGACGCAGAGAAGCAGTGGGTGAGTGGGCGGCGGAAGAAAGGAGAAGAGAAGAAGAGAAAGAGAAATGGTGGATTAGGTTTGGTCAAATATTTATATGACCGAAATAGACGGCTAGGATTGCATCTTAGGATCAGATTAGGGTTTAGTTAGACATATATTAGAACGGGGCGGTTATACTAGATTCCAACTCCGATTTAATTACCATACCCGCTCCACAATCCGGTTAAAGTAAAAAAAAAAAAAAACCCGTTCCTACACAATCGGGACGGGTCAGATATCCGCCGGGTGAGGGTCGAAATTGCCATCCCTATTTTTACCTCCTTTACAGCTATATAATGTCTAGTTTGGGAGATATTTTCGTCCAATCTTATTCCAACAACTAATTTATGCACTTTTACATATTTATCTCCTAACAACTATAAACAGCTAATTTTTAGGAGTATATTAATCTTTTGTGAAGTTAGAAAAATATATAAATACAAATCTTCTCACTCTCTCTTTATCCAATATTTACAAGCTTTCTCATCATTCTTATTTGTTACTAAGTACTAACTTTCTCAAGTTTTCAATTATAAGTATTCTTTAATTATTTAGTACTTTTATTATTTTCCATTTAACCAATCCTACCAGTTTTATTTTTTCATTCTTGTCAAACAATTTTAGCATAAAATACGTCTTCCTCAAGATTATCAAAATCACGTAGCAAAAAACGTTCACCACCACCTCAAGCACTACAATTTCAAGATCAACCACCAGCGGGTCTAGATACCCAAAATTTTATTGAGTTTAACTAAAACATTCCTGATTTTCAATATTCACCTTCACAAGATTATCAGCATTTTAGTCAATAACGCAGTTCGGTGGTGATACTACTACTCCAAGGTAAAATCTTGTTCCGATGAGTGTTGTCGTGATGAAGAACCGAGCTATCCTACTTCAAGTTCGCCAGAAGTCCAAAAGGCAGATAAAAAGTTCAAAGCTAAGTGTTAGTATCATTTTGAACAAATTAATCCTTTAATGTAAAAAATACACATGAGAATATGGTTATTTACAAGTAAGATAGATATTTTTCTCACATTTTTTTGTTGTTGAATAATTAATCTTTTAAATATATAACAAAAAAAAGGTAAATTTGCCTACTTGTTTACAAGCAACCGATCCCAAGCCCGGATTAAAGGAGGATGGCCTATAAACGAATTTATCATAAAATTAATTTTATCGTAAAATAAATAATAATTTTTTTGCCTGGGCCCGGCCCAACCCCGACCTTAAATTTTAGGCCCTGGGCTTGGACTAGGGCTAGGCCCTCATATTCTTGAGGAGGCCTGACCCAAGCCCGGCCCGACCCTCTTTTTGAAAAGCCCAAAGGGTCGGGGTTAGGCTAGCTCAACCCTAACTACTTTAGGATCCACACAATCTCTGAAACTTCTTTTCTTGTTACTCCAAAATGAGCAAGCTATTATCCACAAAGAAGAGATGAGAGATTTCGTTCTTCTACATCTCTAATAAAAGCTGAAAAAACTTATGCAAATATCAAGAACAAACAAGGCAACAGAGGATCTCCTTGGCGGAGACCTCTTTGAGGGAAGAAGAAACCCAGTTGTTCTTGATAAATAGAATGGAACTACAATATCTTTAATCCTACTAGTTTGAAATATTCCATATATGTTGTCTTACAATGGGATGGTTATAATGTGGCATAAGTGGACGGTGGGTTGGTTATTAAGTGGCCCAACGGGTGGTGGTGCCAATGATGGTAGGGACAACGGTAAACGACTCTGAGCCACTAATTGATTTCGGTTCATTGAGATTTTAAGGCCAAAGGTTAATTTTATTAGGTTGGTTTTGACTGGACGACTATGATGGTCGTGATGATTGAGTGGCTGGTTGTTGTGGTGGTAAAGAAGAAAAAATAGAGTAAAAAATCACCAAAAAAGGAAAAAAGACTAACTTGACACTACTTTCGTCACTGGAGAGTACACAGTTTAACAACAGAAGATGTGAATTTTCCCTCAGTTTAATAATTTATCCTTTTCTCTTACAAACAAGGGTCAATGACAAAACCATCCTTTGTAATTTACACGATTTTGCAGGTCTCTCTATGAATTTGTAAGTTTCACAATATTAAATCATAAAATTCACAAAGCATTACAAATCAAAAGCTGGCACGCATCTATTTTCGGGCGTCAAGTGTGCACATGTGCAGCACATGTCCATTTTTCACCGGCAAAATTGTAAAATGTATAAACATCCTTCAAATCATCAACCCACCACCAGACCACTCCGTAGCCCAATCACCACCATCTTACCCCTCACCCACCACTACCACAACAACCACTGTCGACCACCACTAGTCACCAACTTCCTTAACGAGATCAACCATTGCCATAGTTGAAGAGTGAGCTTTCCCAGCCTCTGCATATACCCACCCAACCACGATTGACATACTCTCTCTCACTCACACACACACACACAACAAACGTGCGCGCGCACCCCCCCCCCCCCCCACACACACACACACCAAATACGTAGTCGAATAATAAGCACAAGTTGCTACCATCACCGGCGGATTCACCCGAGCTGCTCGCAACCACCGTCCCACCACCTTTTCCACCCATCCACCCACAAACACATCCACACACACGCACGTGTGCAGTTTGTAGCTTTTTGTAGATCTGTAGCTTTCTTAGTCAATTGTGGAGTATGGTATAGAAGAACATGATGGTGGGCAGTGGGGTTTCGGTGTGAGGGCTTTGGTACACTGGTGGTAATGGTGGCAGTGAGGTTTCAGCGTGAAGGCTTTGGTGCACTGGTGGTAATGGTGGCAGTGGGGTTCTAAATAAGTGGGCAACGAGTTTCAATGGTAGGGGTGACCACGTAGCGGTGGGCTAACAGTGGTGTGAGTAGAGAGAGAATTGGGGGAGGGGGGGGGAACATATGGATGGGGTGGTGGTAGGGTAGTTGCAATAAGTTGTGGTTGGCAGTGCTTGGTAGCATTGGTGGCGATTGTATGAATTTGCTGTTGAGAAAAGAGCATGTGCTACACATGTGCTCACTTAATGCCTAAAATTGGACCGATGTCAGCGTTTGGATTGATTTGCAATGTTTTTGTGGATTTTCTGGGTACACTATTTGTATAAAAGTTGCAACTATCAGGAGAGACCTAAAAAACGTGTAAATTACATGAATAGTTTTGTCATTAACTTTAAAAAAATAATCGGAAGAGAGTTAATGCTTTGAACCCTCAGTTAGAGGCACCCGTGACCACTTAACAGGGCTCTTATTAACCCTAGCTGATAAAATGAACTAATCGACTAAATTAACAAGTAAAAAGACTAACATGACACAAATCAAAATTTAATGGCAAATTGAAACTTGGACCATTGGTGTTGTTTTTGGTAAGGCTTAATATTACATCACGAACCCCAATGTTTGCCAAAAACTGTAACTAAATCCTAAGGTTTATAAATAGACAACGAAACTCCTGAAGTTTACCATGTATTACAATCGAAGAATTTTACTAAGGAAGTTAATACTCCCATTAGTAAATAGGGGTATTTTCATCTTTTTAGGTTCATTTTTATATATTTTTTTCATCAGTTAGTTTTGACGCATGAGATCGAACCACGTGTAATTTTTCTTTTCTATCATTTCCTCTCTTTATCTACCTTCCCTAATTGCCACCACCTACTGTCAAAACTCGGCTGCTCCCGTTCCGTTGCCGCCGCTGGACTCCCTTTTGCTGCCTTTTGTCTCTCTACCTCATTCTCAAATCGTCAAGCTCCATCGAAAAAGCCAAATTTCACAGTTGCTTAAGGTAGGTGTGTGTGTGTGCGCGCGCACGCACACGTTTGGGGGTAAATGACTGATTTGTTTATGTGGTGGGTTTGTGTGTGGAGGGGGTGGCAACTGATTGAGGTTGATGGTGGGTGACAGGGTAAGATGTGGGTGTTTGTGTTAAGGATAGTGATGGGCTTGTGCGTGGTGGCTTTGTGGTTGGAGGTTGATGGCGGTGAAGGTTGATAGAGGTTGGTTGTGGGTAATAGGGGAGGGCATGAGGGGAATAGTGGTTTGTGTGTGGAGGATAGTGGTGTCGATGGCGGCTAGTGGAGGTTTTGTGGTGGGTGACGGATGTGTGAGTGTATTGATGGAACATGGAGAAAGCTGAAAACAATGGCATAGGTGGTGGAAGAAGCTGAAAACGAAGGTTGGAAGGGTTGGTGGAAGTGGAAAAAAGATGAATTTGGTCAAAGGGGGTTGAAAAGATAGAGATGCCCTTCATCGCTTAAGTGATTTCTTAAGATCGTTTAGTAAAATCTTTCGATTGCAACACATGACAAACTTCGGAATCTTGCTGGTTATATATAAAATTTGGAGTTTTAACCCCCGTTTCTCGTAAACCTTGGAGTCCAGAGTGCAATTAAGCCTTTTGGTAATTAGCTTCGAGGATGTTGTACTTTGACGAAGCGTGCGTTTTATTCCCAAATGATAAATAGTGCTCCAGTTTCTCTCGCCGACACCTGTCACCAACAGTGGCGAGGTCAGAGCTTTATAGCATCGAAGGGCAGCCTCAAATGTTTCAACCGTTGATATAGCTGATGAAATTCGGCAGACTCAGATTGGAGTGAGAGTGGCCAAGAGACGGGGCTTTTGGTTACGTCGGGTTAGGGCGTTAGGCTTGAAGACAACAAACCTGCAATTGCCCAGTTTATCGGCCGCCGAAATTTTGTCCAGGTTACGAAGGCTTTTAGGATCCAAAACCATGGCTCCTTACAAGTCGTCAGCTTCGTTGTCAAATTCTCAAATCACAGTAAAACCCTACATTTTTTACGTACAAAGTAAACAATTTGTCTCGGTGGCACCGTTAACGTAGGAAATGAGAAATGATCTCCGGCGAACTCCTCGTTAGGCTTTGTAATCGGCCACCGGAATCTCCGGTGATCTCGTGATTTTTGCTCATGGCGTTCTGTTGCTTCGTTGGAAGCATAATACTAAGCTTGTTTGGTGCTCCCTCCGTTCTACAAAAATTGATCATATATTTTTTTTAGTCCGTCCCACAAAAATTATTCATTTTCAAATTAAGAAAGATTTTTTTAGGTACTTTTACATATTTGCCCTTTTTTATTCTATTTCTCTTTCCACGTCCAAATCTCAATCGACTCATTTTTTCTCTCCAGGCCTACTTTCTTACATTTTTTATTCATTTCTTTCTCCACATTCTACTAATTAATTTTCTCTTTCCTAATCCACTTTTTTTTAACTCCTCTCTCTAAAGGGTAGAGAAAAAAACACAACATATCACTTAAATATTTAATCTACATGAAAAAAAGTTGATTAAATTATGTGAATCGGACGTAGGATTTTACTCGAGGGATCTGTGATGCGGTGCGGCTTATTTGTGAACATTGGGTATTTGTAGACGTTGGGATCAGGAGTACAGAACCTCTGCTGCAGCGGAGGATTTCGGATCCCTTCTGCGGGGGTATTGGCGGAAAATACGAAGACCCTGCCGGAGGAAACGAGGGCAATTCCAGTGCGCGCGAGGTGCACCTTAAAAACAACTTAATCCAAGGATAACACCTACTCAAAATCCCTCTCTCTCTCTCACACACAAACACACACACTAGCCATGGCGTCGCCTTTGTCAGTACAAGCGCTGTCCCGCTCTTGTCCTGCAGTTCAGGTCAACATACTTCTCATCTTTTCTGGCTCCGTATAATCTACAAACCGCAGGCTTTCTGATATCCAGTTCCGGGATTCGAAGAGATGTATTTAATCTTCGTTTATGCTTGATGCTCTGTATGTTTAATTTGAAGTATTTTATTTATATCTGTCGCAGTCGTTTGCACAATCACAAGCGAGTTGCCCTTGTTACTTTCTTGTTCGGTCTCTTCTTACGTATACAAGGCTCATTCTTTGCTGCGGAGCCATTCCGGCAAAGTGTACAAAACTATTTTAGATGTTCATTGTTGTTCTCTTTTACAGCAACAATTGTAAGTCTGGAGCAGTCACACTTGATACTGCATTCTGCAGTGTGAGCTTATAAACATACCATTCTATAGAAACCAATATTATACCTCCTGGCTGGCCATTCATAATATCTTAGAATCTTATAGAACGAGGCCTTGACGCAATCATTATTGTATGTAACAATCTTTATGCATTACGCATCCTGGAGAGATGACGATTTGTGTTAGGTTCCCTGAGCAAACCAGCTGGCTACTAGCAATTTACCAAATTCAGTACTGGGTCGTTGTTTCGTTTAACTACAAACTTTTCGTTTGTTATGTGGATTGTTTCTTCAGGGTAGATTTCACCATGATATATCCTGCACATATAAGCAGCCTACTATATATGGTCTTAGGAACGGGCTGTCAAGTAATTCCAGATTTACAACCTCCAATCACTCACGAAGAGCTCTGATGTCAAGATCTCACTATGCCTCGTCCTTCCCCGCCATACAGTTCTGTAAAGCACCTTCAAATGGATATCGAAGAATGATGTGCATTGATACCATTACAAATGTAAGTTTATTAGTTGATCCCTTGATTTTTTGGCATTGCTAAAGCTGGAAATGGATTAATAATTTTCTCCATTGAGCTCTGTGTGAGGTCTCTCAGCTGTGTGGCATTGGAACGAACTGGTTTTATGGAGAACAAATAAACATACTTTGAATTGGAGTTGACATGCCTAGTGCTTATCCAAAATATCTTTCCGAATCCTATGGTGTTTTACTATCTCGTGGGACGCCTAGAGGGTTTGTGTGCACATCTGTGCACTTGGAAAGAAGATGCCAGGAAAGTAAACACAGTGACTGAGTTACTTCTCGAAGCAGAAAAGTTGGAATAAACCGCAAAGAGTTTGCAGGCACAGTATAGTTTTGCCGAGTGAGAAGTCGGGAAATTATTACCCCTGTCATTCTTATGTCATGCTCTCTTCTCAATATCGTGTTAACTTATAAACGACGTATATACTCATCTATTTGTTTAATACATGTTTATTTTATTGAGTTAATTACGCGGTTGACCATCGAACTATTAGACAAATTCAACTTTAGTCACTGAACTTCGATTTGTGTCAAAGTAACCGCTTCAATTGATCTCAATTAGGTCACTCTGTTAATTTTGGTTTGTTAACTGCCCATGTGCGAGGCACATGAGGGTTAAGTAAGGGGCAAAATTGTCAAATGAAAAAAAAAAACATTCTCTTTTAATTTTTTTTAATTTTTAGTATGACTTTTTTCAATTGACCCAACAAAATTCTTTGTTCTTTAATTGACCCCAAAAAGTTTTTTTTTTATCCCAACAAGATTTTCGTTTCCTTAATTAACCCAAAGTTGATTTTTGTTTTCAATTAATATAACCCCAATCTTCTTCACCTTGATCGCCGACTACCCACCTGTTCTTCCCCTTCAAGTTCAGTCTCACATCGAAAATCCCCGCCCCGTCCTCCTCCTCCTTCTCTTTCACACGCATAAGCGTCTTCTCTGGGGTGGCAGAGGGCGAGGGCGAGCGCGAGGGAGGGTTAAGTCGTTAGGTAGGGTCATCGAAGTCGATGGGGGAGACAAGGCCGGGGGATAGGATGCGGCCGACGAGGCCGGGTCCAATGGTGCTCTGTGGTGAGTTGGGACTTGGGAGCGAGTTGGCAGATTTGGAAAATGGGTTGTTTCGGGCTTGTTTGAGAAGATTTGGTGTGGTTGTGGTGGCGGAGGGCGGGGTTTTTGGGGCTACAGGGCGGGACGGTGAAGGGGCAACACCGAGAACGCCGAAAGGGTGGTTCACGGCAGGGGGTTGGGTTCTTGGCTACAGATGTGTGCGTGTGTCTTGGGGAGCGTGACAATTTTGGATCGTGGTTGGGTATGAGTGAGAAGGGGGCGCACTGTGGGGTGGGGAGGGATGTGGCGGTGGTGGGGTAAGGCGAGGGATGTGGGCCATGTGGCTGCCCCCCGGTGGGAGTTAGGGAAGGATGTGGTGGCGGTGGGCTAAGGGGGAGGGATGTGGCTGTGGCGGGGTAGGGGTGAGGGAGGGGGTGGGTTAGGGGTGGGGGAGAATAAGAGTTAGTTTTTTTTGTTATGAAAAGAAAAGAAAGTAACAAAATTACACCTGAATTAAGTCACTTAACGGACTTGTGATTGACAGAAGCTAACGGAATGATTTAATTGGACAAATTGACGAGTTCAATGGTCACTTTGATACAAATCAAAGTTCAGTGACCAAAGTTGAATTTGCCTAATAGTTCGATGGTCAACCACGTAGTTAACTCTATTTTATTTTATGTATATTGGTGGTTTATATTCCTTTTTTACATATCTAGTTCTTTCTGTTGTAGGATCTAGAGCTGCAAGCTAAAGTGACAAATAAGTGCTTCTTTGATGTAGAAATTGGTGGTGAACCTGTCGGTAGAATTGTAATGGGTCTCTTTGGAGATGTTGTTCCAAGAACTGTCGAGAACTTCCGTGCCTTGTGCACAGGCAAGTTTTGCATTAGATCCTTCAAATTTTCTAGCAACCATTTTTGCTGTTATTATGTGTGCCACCTCGTTGTCTCCATGGTCTAAATGTTGGTTCATAGGTCACAGCTCTAACAAGTGTGGTTAAGATGTTAACTTTCTAAAGATAGGTTGAAAACTTCTGATGTTATTGCTGACAATTTAGGGTGTTAAATTTTTCTTGAGTCTTCCCATTTCTAAATCCCTTATGCAGGAGAAAAAGGATATGGTTATAAAGGGTGCTCATTCCATCGTATTATAAAGGATTTTATGATCCAGGGTGGAGACTTTACTGAAGGGAATGTGAGCTCTCCCTTACTCCTTATATGCGTGTTGTGTGTGTGTATGCTGTAGGGAGCCAAAATATACATGATTGGCAAATATTTGTCAGTTGGTAAAACGTTGTAGATGTCTACTGGAATCAGGGCACTGGAGGAGTCAGTATCTATGGTTCTAGTTTCGAAGATGAGAGCTTTGCCTGTGAGTGTTTTTCTTGAGAGCACTGTGGTTCTTTTAGTCATCCTTTTATTCAGCAGCTTCTATATCTGTTATTAGTGGTTGATCTTATTACTGATCTGCGGCGTACTTATTTGCAGTGAAGCATGCTGGGGCTGGAGTGTTGAGCATGGCCAATGCAGGTCCTAATACCAATGGGAGTCAATTTTTCATTTGCACAGTGAAGGTGCAATTTGCCACATGCAACTTGCCTTCTCTAGTTTCAATAAACCTGACTGCAATTACTTACATATGCTTATACTTGTTTTTGCTGTTCTCGTCGTTGACATTTAGGGTTTCCCTTGAGAAGCACATAATATGACATGCCACTTGTCATGTAACACATGGTTTATCTGTCTGTTTATTTAGCTTTAAGCATATCTTAGATTTACAGTTTAGGTGTGTCTTAAACTTACGGCAAGGATTCGACATAGTGCCAGTATATATCTGGTACTGGTGCTTACCATTCTGGTGCAGAGGTTGACATGTTGAACCTCATCGTGGTTCCAAACAAGTGGAGTGCGATGGTAGCAGCGTGGCAGGTGCATGTGTGCTAGAATCCCCCATCACAGGCATATAGAACCGGTAGTTCCACATATGCTGCATGCTCCTTTGGGATAACTAGACGGAGTGAGATATCCAGTTCTAAGATCTACCCACAGAAACTCTGAGATATGTTGACACAAGTATGTTCTTGAACTTGAAGACTATTTGTTGAATGTTTAGTTTTTGTGATTTTGTTTTGGGGAGGAGGAAACTGAAGAATAGAATCAACATAGATGTTGATGTGGCCTGTGTGCTAGCATACTCCACAACCGTCATTTCAGTTTAATCCTTGTGAAGTTAAGATCAAACAATTGACTCAAAGGAAAAGAGTACGAGAAAGCCATCAAAACCATGTCAGTTCATATCTAGCATCTCTTCTTTGAAGAGATCGACTCTTATATCCCTTTGGCTGAAACAGAGAAACCTCTACCCTCCTTAACTCAATCTACAATATCGGAGCCCCATTGAGATCAGTGACGACCACCTATGGCCTTCCTTTTGATGATAACCATCTCCAGTAATGATGTAACGTGTCTTCAATGACCATAACGAGACCATTGCTTAGGACGAATACCGATTTAGCAAATTTTTCAACAAGGGTCTTGAATTTGGTGCTAGATTGTTTATATTTGGGTTCTTCTGTCCTCGGTCTATGCGATAAATGAAGATTTACGACTATGCTGGCTATAGGATGTTGAGGTGCTCGTGTGGAGTTATATTAGTCTCACATCGAGTTAGTATGGAAATTATAATGGAATTGTATACACGGATGGAACCAATGTTGAGGCAAGGATCTATGAATAAGGCAGGCAAAATCGGTAAAGCTTAGAAGTTCACACATTTTCAATGTTTTCCTGAAGAACTTAGTGATATTTGGTATTGAAAAAAGAGAAAACCGAAAACACAAGGTGGGCATAGGCAACATGTGGCCTTGCCACTGGATGGAACCAAGTCCTATTGGCTTAAGCTTTTAAATCAAGTAAGGCTTTCTATATATGTAGGCCATCTTGGTGGTGAAGAAGAAAGGAGCTTTACGCTCAGATTCGATACCTTTGTGAGGAGGCACACCGATCGGCCAGCAAATGACTCTTTTTTCTTCCCGGTAAGAAAAATTTATAATTCTAAGTCGTCTATGGGCGAAATCAGCTTTTCCCCTCGGACACCGGCTCTTCTTTATCTCCCTAACATAGGAAATTTGAAAGGTTTTATCTTCTTTTTGTTTTTGTTTTTTGAGGGAAGTAGTTTCTGCTGGATCCAAAACAATATAAACTACGTCTCATGATCAGGAGGAAACTGACAATCGGAATATGGATTTAAATTAGGATGAACACCTTCTGGGTAATAGCTAACAATTACCTAGTAAAATTGAAATGAGAAATTAACAGGAGCCACTAATGGATGGAGTAGAATTTATTAAGGCAATGAGAACGCAAGGGGTTATTAAATTGCCAAAACGACTTTTTGAGAGCTTAACGATCTGATAAGAGCTTGATGTGGACACAGGGTTGGACATAAACGACCTTTATCATGTTAGATGAAGAATCTCTAGTCTATCTGCCCTTTCAGACTCAGATGCTCTCGCTGTCTCGCTGTCTTTGGGCTCCAGTTGTGCTTCTGTGTTGGGTCACGCCTATTCATCAATTGGAAATACTTTTATTGAAAGACCAACGCATAGTTGCTCTCTTTGGCGGGATGAAGTTGAGAACAAGATCCTAGCACTAGTGTGTTAAAAGAAAACGGGGTACTTGCAAATATGGGAAAAAGACATCTCGAATGGTATGGATCGATAAGACCGGACCTCCCGTCCGTTCCACAAAAAAAAACTAAAATGCCACTGTTGAATGACAAAAGAGGACTTTAGGCTCCCTCGAGAAGCTGATGCCAGAATTGCTAAACGTCATTGTTTTGAGAGCTGAGCTAAGTTCTTTGGGAAGCCTTCTCATATTCACCTTCCCCTCTGGAGTTGTACCTAATTAGGTTTATAAGGATCTAGTTGTAGGACTGCTACATTACGTGTAATGAAAAACTAGTTACTTGTTGGTACTTCCTTTTAGAGTTCTTTCTATGTAACCAAATTAGAAGAGCTCTATTCTTCTAGTCTTCTTGATATTTGTTTGCACTACTTTTCCTTCAGCATGGTTATCATTCTTGTGGCATCTGTAGTTATCACTTGTCAATACTGTATGCTGCTATCAATATGAACTAAACCACAGTATCATGGCAATATATTGGCACAATAATTGTAATAATATGATCATTTTGTATTTATAGACTCCCTGGCTGGACAAACGCCATGTTGTGTTTGGAAATGTCATTGAGGGACTGGATGTTGTTCGGAAGCTTGAATCCCAGGAAACAAGCAGGTCAGATGTCCCTAGGCTGCCATGCAGAATTGTTAATTGCGGGGAGCTCCCCATGGAGGCCTGATTCATCTTTTAATAATTCATCCACCACCGAATTTTATGCAATGCACAAGATTTCTATCCTTTTTTCTTGTTATCCTCTACCTTTCTGTCTTTTCTTTCCCGGCATCATGTGAAATAGAGGAACAGGGATTTTACCACGATTCCATTGATTCGTTATGAAGAAATGAGTCGATATTTTTCGTGAATGCCATTCTTTGAGCTTCATATGCTGATTCTTGTTCGGATGTTAACATACGCAGTAACTTGGTTGAATTGTGTGTAAACTCCTGATCTATCTGTTGCGCTGGCTGCAGAATCCATAATGTAGTAAAGAACTAGTGAAAGCAACATTGTCTAAGCAATCATGAAATTGTGTTACTTGGGAATGTTTTAGACTGCAGTTGTTGCACTATATATAGCCTCATCTGCTAGTGCATTATTCTTTTGAGAAGCATATGATGTATTTGGGGGCTAGTTGATGCACAATTCAATATTTTCTTTTCTATCCGTCTAAGCATGGTTAATAGATCTCAATATATGATCTAGAGTAGTTCTTAGTCGCTACTGGGGGTCAGGGAGTTAATTAGCTACCGATTAGCTCTTTTATTTTGTCACCAGATTGCCTTAGATTGTAGTTGATCCATGAGAAACTTTGTGGAGTCTGATATAGAGTTGTTTACATTGTTCCTGTAGTCCTGTTTATACTAAGGTGTGAGCGAGTTCGGTTGAAGTAAAGCAAATTTGTTATTGTGCTGGTGGTGTCGTCAACTTGTACATCCATAACTTTTTTTGCATTTCCTTGTGGGGAGGGGTGGAGGATGACCATCTTTCTCTAATCCAACTCATAAATTTGCAACTGTTACCTCTATGCAAGTCTAGGGGTTTTCCATGGGAGAATTAACCTATGCCAGGGCTACAGGTTGTACTGTAGTGAGCTGTACGACTTGTTCCAGATGCTCTCCTCCTTCACCTTCCCATAACTCAGGCAGTGCTTCTCTGATGTTGTGGATGCTACTCAAAGCGTGGTCTGCGCCAGGCACTGGGATTGAGCTTCCTATCTGTCATTGATGTGCTTAAGAGTCTTTTGTACAAGGAATACATTTTCTTTTGATGGAGAGGCTGAGAGAGCAGAGACGGTTAGATGTATGTAGAACTTACAATGACTGTATGCAGTCCTGCCGCTTTTCCACTCTCAATGTTGCGAGAGCTGTCATCAAAGAAAACCTAAGGAAAAGGAGCAAAAGCAGAGAAATGTTCACCATCTAAATACTTTTGGTCGAAGATAAACAAAGCACTCAGATTACAAATTGTAGTACTGCTTGTCGGTTATAAAACAAGAATCAAGGTAAAGGTTACTGTTTTTGATGGGTCAACACGCGCAATCACAATGGCAGCTTTGATTGCTTCCAAAGACGGTTTACATAGAATTTGCCTCTTGGAGATGGAGGCGCCTTGGGTTTGGGCAATTGCAGTGACTGCATTCTCATCCATCATCCCATCCATGTAATCAACAGGCTCATCAGGGGAGGAATTAAGCGTTTCAAAGCATATGACACCTTCAAAACAGTCTTCTAAGCCCAGCCTACTGAGGACTTGAGCGGTGTGCTCTCTGTCCGCATTAGTGAAGACCTGCGACCACCAAATCAACCAGCAACACGACACGTTATATCAGGATTGCTCCTGTTTTTAGGCACATCAAATCGCATTTGACATAAGTGGACATACTATTTTCCGCTGCGGCATGGAAAGTAGAAGGTTCCTTAGCACTGGATCGGGTTTGAGTGCCTCGTACGGTAATTTTCCATGAACGTAGGCATGAAACTCATCATAGTCAAATTCATAGCCAAGTGCCTGAGGACGAAATGTAAAAGAAGAGAAACAATCTTAACACTTTTTCCCCTACTACTAGTACGTACATGCATGTAAGATCGTAGCACGAAGAAGACGAAAGATATAAAGACTCCAGTACTCGCTTTTTCAGACCTTTAGACCGGCCATTGTTGTTCCATATTCTCTGTACAATTCCAAGCACATCCTTGGGACTTCTCTTTCTTCCATATGCAAGTGTTGCAACATAAACTCTGCATTAAACCCATGTCAGTTGACATAAACATACAATGAGAAGCACAACATATTTTCATCTCATGGTAATACCTTCTATGTTCTTGCGGCAAGCCAAGTTGAGACCTGAACTCATGGGGTACAACGTGTCGTCCATATCTGAGGAATATTTGAAAACCCAAAAATCAAGGGCGAGTTATCTTAATGTAAGTTTAGGGTTTGAGGTGGGTCGGAAGGGAGAGAAACGTTGAATGAGCATACCAAAGAGCAAGCAATCGTACTTTGCTCCATAGCACCTTCCAGTAGATACCATCCCTAGCAGATATATCGAAGACTACCTGCACATTGTTTTTGTTCCACGTTAGTTGATCAGTTTCCAAAATTTCTAAAATCTCGATGTCATGTGAAGAAATTTGGAAGGGAGAGAAAAATAGTTAGGGCTACAACAGTGATAGCATATGAGAACGATATGTTCAAGTTGCAATTGATGAATAGATAGGTGTTTGCACAACTCTAGAACAAGCAATGCTATAGTAGTAACCTTAACTTCTATGGGAGGCTCCAAGCTAGCTGGCTGAGATAGGAGTTATAACGCACTTGTGACTTAGGAGGACAAGATCTATTTATAAACGATGATGAAACATATTGGGTGAAGCATGGCGATTAGGGGTGGGAACTGATTAGGCGTGTGTTAAGGGGGGAAATGAGATTTACGTAATTCTGACACATGCTACTACTCTATTAGGAATAATATATATCACTCTACGATTTTAAGAAGTTGATAAGTCTGTGTATTTTTTGTGGAGTAAATAATAAGTTTAAAGGCCATGAAGGAAGTATATATGTTGTATATCTCTACTTTAGTATAAATTTATTTTGAGAATTTTGATCATGGCATATGAATCAGATGTGGCTACTTGCTTACAATCTATTCCTTAGCATATACCCATACATGGTGATGGTATAACGGAGAGATAGGATAATGGAACATGTGTAATATTCACATATTCTTATCAATTTGTAGACATATTCCTCGACCACTTGGATCAGCAACAAGTTCATGATTATTATTCGTAGAGGTGAGGCATGGTGTCACTCTGCTAAGCACACAGGGACGTTGAAGGATCCAGAATTGGTATGATCAAGATTGCATTCAAGTTCCTACTACTGCCTTCGATTTTTATTCTGGGCCACTTGCACCCAAAACTGGTTTACATCCAGTGTAAATTTTGCTCGAGTAAACATGCAGGAAATGGGAATGACGTTCTTGTGGTCATAAATCTTTACCTTAATATTGACTAGAGTTGTGAGCCAATTTTTAAATCACTAGAAGTTGAACTGAATTAAACTACCATGAAATAGAGGGAGACAGCTTTTTAAGTTATGCAAGCTAGAAAAACTCTCTCTCTAGAAAACCCTTCTCTTTGCCTTCGGTCTCTCTAAAAACCTCACGACTGAAAGGTCACAGTGGCCGCCCCACCGTGCCTCCGCGCGTGTGGGGCGGCAGCTGCTCCGGCAACAGCCTAGTGTAGTCTTGTAATGAAGTTTGTGTGGTGGTATCATGAGCGGAGTGAACTGGGTATGGCCGGCGGCACCACTGACCGGATGACGTTGACGGCGCGACAAAGGGGGCCTCTCCCCTGAACCGATCGGCGATGGCGCATCACCGGAAAGGTTGGCCGTCGTCTCTCCTAAAATGATCGGAGATGGCGCCCTCTCCAGAAAGGCTCCACTCTCGTTTGATCTAGCCTAATCTATGTAGATTGGCTAAATCTACATCTCCTCAACTGCTCAGAGGATGTGACCAGATTCCCACCGGCGGCTACCGAAATTTCGGCCGACGGTGACCAGCAAATTCGACAGTGGTCGGAATTCTTTTGGCGATTAACCGGATTTGCTCGAATGTTTTTCCTCAAATTTTGCATCTTCCTCTTTTTGTCGTTCCTTTTGTGTGGTAGTTGAAATTGGGTGTGGGGGTGTGTATGGTTTGAATTCGGGTTTGTGAGACGGTTTTGGGCACTGTTTGGTTAAAACCTGAGATTGTAGTAGGGTCCTAGCCCCTTATTTTAGGCTTTACTTTGGGGTCCCGTGGTGTCTAAGGAGGGAGGGGTGGGGAGTAAAAGGCCTGGGGAGAGGGGGGGAATGGGGGAGTTTCGGGCTTTGAGGGGGGGGGGGGTCTGACTGTTGAGGTCTTTTTGGGTAATCCGTGGGGTGGGGTGGGGGGTTAGGGGGGTTTCGGTGGGGTGTGGGGTTTAGAGCCTCTACTGGTTTTGAGGTTTGGGTGTCCTATGTGTGTGCATTTCATCTGGGTATTGATATAGTTTGGTTCGGTCTTAGTAAGAGATAGGGGAAAATTGCAAATTTGTCTTGTTGAAAATTTGTGTGTTGGCGCCTCCATCGACGGTTGAATTCAGTTTTGGGTCGTGCAGTTTTCGGTTGTCTGCTTTAATGTTACCTCTTTGTGCTTGTAAGTTATCGCTTTTGCTTTGGTATTATTTGTAAAACTTTAAACTTGGCATGTTACTTTAAGTTGAGCTATAGTGTAGGATTTGCTCTGCTTTAACTTGATTGTAATGTGTATGAGTTTATTAGGTAATTTGTTAGTTTTGACTTTTGTGGTCATGTATATGAGTTATGGGCATGTCGTGACCTAATAGAAAAATTGATGGGAGGCAACTTGCAAGCATCTGCAACTTTTACTTATCAATGTCACCCTCTTATTACAAAAAAAGAAAAGAAAAAGAAATAGAGGGAGACAAGGTGCTAAAAATTTGGTCAAGAAGTGAGAAAATAAAGCCTGGAGGTAGGAGTGAACATTTAAACCGTTGAAACCGATTCAACCGTGAAAATCGAACCAACAAATCCGTCTATTTTTAAACCGTTAAAACCGATCTAAAAATCAATCGGTTTAGTTTTTTTCCCAAACTGTACATTCGGTTAAAATTTTTTTGAAACCGCATAAACTGAACCAACCGTATATAATATTACATATCTATATTTTTACCTAATCCTATTTATTTTTTACTAACCCTAGTTATCTAACCACTCATATAAAATGCGATAAACCCTAAATCTCTTAACGTAACACACATTTTTCACTCCCCGCGTACATCTCACTGAGTGTTATATTAATTATAATTAAAAAAGTTCAGTTTTTTTTTGAGCTTATTGTTATGTATAAGTTATTAATTTTTGGGCCTAAACTTGCCCAAAATTTAGTTTGGCCCAAACCGATTAAACCATCCAAAGCGAACCGTTCAATTCGTTCAACCCGCATAAACCGAACCGTTCAACTACGGTTCGGTTTTTTTTTTTCCAAACCGAGGTTGGTTGGTTCGGTTTGGTATTTAACTTTCAAACCGAACCAACCGAACCGTGCTCACCCCTACCTGGAGGTATCTCAAGAAGGTTTTCTTCAATTGACATTCATTTTTATTTAGAACATTGAACCATTTTGATTGTTTTGTATAAAAGATATGACCATATCTTTTATAAAAATATTCTTTTTTATTAGGTACAGTTCGGTTCGATTTAAAATGATTTCAAAAAGAAACCAACCGAACCGAACATTGGCTTGACCAAAAGAAATCAAATTGATTCGTTTTTTTAATTCGGTTTATGATCAGTTGGTTTAGCCGGTTCGGCTTGACCGGTTGAATTAGTTTGAAAGGTTCAAATGCTCACCCCTCATTGAAGTCTAGTTTAATGGCTCGATGCTACTGTATCATGCCATTAAACTAATTACATTTTGTTAACAATTTTTTGTTGAAGTTTAGTTTGGTTACTACTGTTGCTATATCATTTGTTATGTATTTGTAATTTGTATGTGTTTGTTATTTGTATGAAAGTTGGATTAGTTTGTTACTTGTACCTATGTGTTATTTGTATTACATTTGGATTATTCTCTTAGAGTGTGTTTGGATGGAGAATTTCAAAGTACCTTACATTTTAAAATTCATTTATTTTAAAAATTCATTGATTTATAAATTTATGGAATTGCAAATTTAGTGTTTGGGCAGTTTTCAAGAAGTGAATATTTTAAATGTAGATTTACATCTGAAAAATTGAACCTAGATAATAATTTGATAGTGTATAGAAAAAATAAGTGAGAAAGAGTTTCCTTTTATAGTGGAAGAAGGTTGCTAAAATTATGGAGAGAGAAAAAAAAGTTACTTTCTCCTTACATTTGGGGTAAGGATTTGGCAAATAATTAGTCTGGACTAGTTATTTGTAAAGAGGATTTTAGCACACCAAAATCTATTTTCATATCCTTCCTCAAAATTGGTAAATTCATCTCATCATAATCCAAATAAGGAATTTGGTGTGATGTATTTGTAAATCCTTTATAAAAGTGAAATCCTTCTTACCCTTCAATAGCTTTTATTGCCCTCCCATTTCCCCCTTTCTCTCCACCAACCAAACCCTTGTCTTGGGTAACCCGCCACCGCTCCGCCTTCACCACCATGAAACCAGCCCATCTACCACCACAGTAACCCCTCAATCAATCACGAAAAGTCACCGCCCTCCCTCTCGCCACCACCAAAACTCCTTTTTTTCATTACCGGATCTCCATCACTTTCGACGCCATGGCCGCAATTAGTCTTCCTCTTCACCCAACCACCATGCCTCCACCTCTCCAACCTAGTCCGGTCCACAACCACCATTCATGCCTACTACCAACCTATCCCCGTCTATTACCACCACGCACGTCCACCATGAATCCAGCCCCGCCTACCACTACCACTCACTTACGTCCTCCACAAATTTAGCCTTGTCCACCACAACCACGAACATCCACCAATGCCAAATTAAGTTATTGTAGATTTGTTAAATTACAAAGCCAAAATGACACGGTTTCATGGTCGAACACACGTTTGTAAATGGGCGAGCCAGACTTCTTTTGTGTGTATATATATATATTTTGGGTTAGACCACCCGGTATCCGGACACTACATTGGGAGGCAACTAATTCGGGTTCGAGCAGGGTAGGACCGGTAAAACTCTCCCTACCAAGTTTTAACGCAATTGCATTCTCAGGGCTCGAACCCGAGACTTTTGGTTAAGTTAGGACAACCCCCTGTTAGCTGGCCTACGCGCCTGGTGGTTCTTTTATATTGTATCAGGGTTTTTGACAAATATACCATAGGGATCTATTTGCCAAAAATAAAAAAAATGGAACGGGAGGCGTGTTTTTGCAACTTACCCTAGCAGCAACAAGGGGATCGACGCAAATTGCATTTTCTAATAAATGTGGCAGCGTAATTACCGCAATCTTATCTATATCTATATTTATGTACTACTTATAAGGGAATAACTCTTTTGGTATAACACAGCTTTTGGTGTTAAATAATTACTTATCTAGAATCTTGATAATTGACATGATGAAAAAATTGCTAAAAAATGACGACACAAATAAAAATATATCAGAGGTTTTATGATTTAAAATTTATCAAAATGAGATAAGTGTTTCTCGATTATTATTATTATTATTATTATTTTTATATTAAGTACCATAATACGACATCAATGGAGAGGCAAGAGCCACGTAGTAACGTTATAGGGCCCCCTCCGCCAGAGCGAATAGCCGGCTTCCGCCCCCGTCATGTTCGGACGGTTGGAACAAAACAAATCTCCGCACCGCCAATTCTTCTTCTGCTTCCGTTTCTTCTTAACCTGTAAATTGTCCGAATCCGTCGAATAAACAGAGATGCCGTGGATTAAGGAGATAGCAAGGGTGGTGGATGGATTGTCTCTGGTGGCCAAGGAATCTGTGAGGCGAGGTTGGGAGAGGGACTTGCAAACCATAGCCAAGAGAGTCCTGCTATCCGCCACCGACCTATCTGGTCTCACCAAAGGCAATGTTCGTGATTTCTCAGTTCCTATTCCACACACCTCCTCTCATAAACAACCACCACCACCACCACCTTCAAGTGTCGTCTACTTCACCACCACCACCACCAAGGACGACTCCACCTCCTGTCCAGCCCCCCCAGATCAAGCCGGAGAGACACTGCCGCCGTCCGCCCAGCCGGAGGTGGATGCGCTTCTCGTTTCTCCAGATAGCCCCGACTTAAATGTTGCTTCTGACGGAAATTCACATGATGCCGAGTCGTCCTTGCCTCCTGCCGCAATTCCCGAGGTTGCAGCAGCTAGCCGTGTGAATAGTTCTAGTACTCATAGTACTGGTGGTGTTACTATAAGAGAAAGGAGGAGGTTTAGGGAGAGGAGAGTTCCTTCAACCCCTTTCTCCAGAGCGCTTGGGTGAGTCTTGGTCAGTGCCTGCCTTTTCTCTTCTTCACTAACCCATCCATACGATGTCTCTCGCGTCCCTCCCTAATTCGTACAGGATTTCTTTTACGAGTGGAATTTATCCAAAAACTTAGGGCCTGGACTTTTAGTTTAATCGGTTTTTTTTTTTTTTAATCATTCAAGGTTTGCTGGCTTAGGCGCTGGTCTTGCATGGGGAACAATTCAGGAATCTGCCAAGAGGCTCGTCTTTGGCTCGCCTATCTCCCAAGACAAGCAGTCTGCTATTTCCCCGTTCTTGTCTGATAAAAATGCAGAACGTTTGGCTCTTGCATTATGTAGAATGCGCGGTGCAGCACTCAAACTAGGACAGATGCTAAGTATCCAGGATGAGTCTCTTGTACCTGCTCCGGTAATACTTTTAACACTTTTTTTCCAACTGAAGTTGTTTATTGGCCTGCCTTCTTAGTGTACAGATTACTTTGCCACAAAAGGGTATTTGGCTCTTTTGAACTTCTAAGAACTAAATCAGATGTGTGAGAGGTTTAAGCAGGAGTTGAGTTTTGCACTATCAGCGCAACTTTGAAAGTTTCCATGATAGATGTTGCTTGTTTTAGATTTGTAACGTTTTTAGTAACTACTCAGTGCACCGGCTTGATGGATTCACCTGTTAATAGCTTTGGGTCCATTTTCGGTAACCAAAATATTTCGTGCAGTTATTTCCGTTCCCACTGTAAGGAGATAGATATAGGTATGGCTTTTGGATATGAACTCTTTTCTTAAGATGTGTTCTATCCCTAATCTAAATCACAAGATTGTTTTATAGTTTGGTAGTTGTGAAAATAAGAAGAGAACTTATCATCTATCATGGACATTCCTGATTCCTAGGAAACCTTGAAACCGGAATGGAAGAAAGCCCGAGTAATAATTAAATGATAGGGGAAAATGCAGACAGCCCTCCTCAACTAATTAGTCTTTCGAGGCATAAGTACTTAACACTAGTATTTTCGTCGGGTCGTTGTCCAATAACTATTAAGTCAGACTTACTTCTTGGCATTTCATAAAACTAACCAGCAGGGAACCACAAGTATTCCTCACTATATGCACCAATATAATTTCCGAACATATCTTGTCCCTGCAAGTCACCACTTCAAAGCAACTTCATCTTCCCCCCTCCTTCCGTAAAAATTCACCTCCACCCATCACCACCAGGCAGTTTTACCACACCGAGTCCCATCCCCAGCAAATGGCACATTAATGACCACCACTTTGTAGGACCGTAACCTGGCAAATTGTCTATGAATAGAGATGGGCATGGAATAAGCTGCTACTTAATCTTATTAAACTAGATTAAGTAGCACTGGAAGTCTTTCTGCGTTTGTAAGGTTGGTGTTGGCTTCAATAGGTGTCTTGACAAGTTTTCTTGGAAATTCCAGCTAAAGATTGGAAAGGAAAAAAGGGCATAGCTATAGAGCTAAAAAATTGGACGTTCTGCCTACAGTGGTAGTACTTTTATCGCTTTATTTGGAACTTTAATCACGTAAAGAATTCCAAATTGGGCCATGGTTGAAAACTGCATTGAACTGGTATACAGGTACAGTCGACTGAAAATTAGACATGCAATCAAATGCTCATTTAGATTGTCTAATCTATATTCTGCCAATTTTAATGTGTTTCTTATGTCATGTAAGCATAAGCGTAGACTAAATAATCAGGTCCCAAGTGCGCTTATGACTGTTCATATCCAGTATTTGGAGTAGATTTGTGTGGCTGGACTTGAATTGCAGTCTCTGTGTATTAACTTCTCTTTCTTCTGGCGAAGTCCACCTTCGCCTGCAAAATCTGATGCTTGTGGTCATTATTGGCTTTCAATGTCATTGTGACATGTTCTGCCTTTCTAGATCTTGGCTGCTTTGGATATCGTCCGCCAGGGTGCAGATGTGATGCCAAGGAGCCAGCTCAATCAAGTTTTAAATGCTGAACTAGGTCCTGAGTGGTCTTCTAAGTTGACAAGCTTTGATTATGAACCAATGGCTGCTGCAAGTATAGGCCAGGTAATACAGTTTAGGGATATACGCATTTATCTTAATTAGTTTGTCTGTTTTTCCTTTTTCTTATTCTGGTAGTTTACTCCTATCCCCTGTATGGTGACATTGGTCAGCTTTCACAATCGCTTCAATCCTATATGTAAATGATTATGCTGCCTTAAAGTGGTTTCAACTTCTCTTTTGTCTGTTGTGTATGACCAAAGTAGCTCTCTCATTTGTTGGGTTGAATTTGAGGCCAATGTACGGTTTGGAAATCTTATCACGAACAATACTAATTAAAGACGGTGGGGAATAAAAATGAAATAAAAAAGAAGCAAAGAGAGGAAAGAGACTTTTGTTAATAGGATATATGAGATTGACGTGGCCCAGCAAGTGCTTTTCTGAATGCTTTAGCAAGAAAGAGAGCTATGGATGGGAAAAACGGCGGATTGAAGATATGATTAGGTAACCCTTAAAGGTGCTACATCAGGTATGCCTTTTTGAACTTGCATCACAGTAAATGCAGTGAGTTTGCGGATTATGGATGGGTATGCCCTGGTGGAGATAGTGTCCCGGAGGAGTCGCCTATGCCCGCAGGATGATGTACACTCCAGAGAGTGGGTCGAAACATGTTCCACGACCAAGGCAAGGTGCGCATGGTGTGGTGAAAGGATGGACCAACGCGAGGAGCGTGGTAGTGTGACAGAGAGCCAGGGGTGCGACTGTATCAGCGGTGCGGCGCATGGGCGCGGCAGAGTGTTGGCGACGGGGGTCGTGGAGACGGCGCGGGCGCAGACGTGGGCGACGGGGGTCGTGGAGACGGCGCCCGGGCGACGGGGGTCGCGGAGACGGCGCCCTGGCGACGGGGGTCGCGGAGACGGCGCCCGGGCGACGGGCATCGCGGAGACGGCGCCCGGGCGACGGGGGTCGCGGAGACGGCGCCCGGGCGACGGGGGTCGCGGAGACGGCGCCCGGGCGACGGGCGTCGCGGAGACGGCGCCCGGGCGACGGGGGTCGCAGAGACGGTGTCCAGGCGACGGACGACGAGCGTCGCAGACAATGCATGGTCCTTTGAAGAGTAGTGAATGTGTTAAGGGGGGAGACCAAAGGCCAACCCTTGGGGGAAGGCCGAGGCCGACCCCAGGGGGAGGCCGAGGCCAACCTCCTTGGGTAAGTGCCATGGTGCGCCGACGGGCGATGAGGCGTCGTGCGAAAATGAGTTTCTTAGTGACGAAGCAACGTAACAAAAGTGAGAAGTGCACGTAACTTGAGCATGCACGCTTTGATCGGTTGGAAGCGTTGAATATTGACTGTTGCTTGTGCGGACGTGTCGTGCAAAATGAGACCCCCAATGGGCCTTTGGGTGCGACCAGAGTAGGTTGGGAACACTTACTAATATATACTTGTGATTACATGCTAAGGTGTATGCAAGTGCACCGAATTTCCCTGGCTTGGCCATGAGGCTTTTCTATTGGGTTTTTAATCATCGTGATATTCTTTAAAGACGCTTTGCCATTTCTGGTCCTTGTTCTAACATCTTTCATGTATCATTTTTTCTCCTTGTATTCTGTCCATTATTTATTGTCAAGCACACATGGAAAATCACGGGAGGGAGTCAGCCATCTGTCAACATCTATGGTGGTTGACTATGAAGCACCGGTGCGGCACTTAGGGTGAAGCACCAACATCGGGTATGGGTCGGGTGCGGCGTGGGTGCGTGTCCAACATTACCGAGTGCGGCTCTGGTGCGTATCCGACCTGTGACCATCGGCGATCTGTGACCAACGGCGACCACCAGCAAGGAATCTGAGAAGAGAGAGGAGACGGGAGAGAAGAAGTAGAAGCAGCAAAAGGAGAAGGAGAAGAAGAAGAAGGAGAAGGACTTACCGGCAACGGCGTGTGGCATGCGGCATGCCGGTGCTTCCAGAGAAGAAGAAGGAGGAGGAGTCGATGTTATCTATGTTGGCTAGATGGAGATGACTTTTGACTTTTTTTGACAGCTAGCATCCAAAGTTTGTTATTTTATTTAACTACCCAATTGTTAAGTTATTACATAAACCAACCCCAATGCTTCAAAGAAATAAAAGTGATATCACATAAAAACTTTACTCTTTTCAACTATACAATTTTAATATTTATAAAACAGCCCATCAAACTTAACAAACTCTCACTAATTTTGTTGAAAGCTTTTACGAAAGAACCCATTAAACTTAAAAACTCACTACTTTGTTTGGAATATTAATATCTTTTTACATATATCAAACATATATATTGTGATTATTAAGATTCAAATTGTTTAGAAATTTATTACTAAGTATACATAATTAAAAAAAATTATAAAATTTGCATATCCTCGCCGCACTAGTATCTTTCAAAAATGCCGTATCCGCACCCACACCCGTGTCCGTGCTTCTTAGGTGGTTGATCTTATTGCTCTACCAATATTCTTGACAAGCAACAAGAAGTTTCCTAAAATTGGCCCGAATTAAACTGCATGGTGATGAACAAATTCTTCCTTTTTCTTTGCGGGTGCCTTGGAGGGTGGGGGAGCAATAGGTTGTAATCATTTGCATTTATTTATCCTTACGTTATCACTTAAACATTATGGGGGTACATGAATTTTCTTCTACTCTTTGAGCGCAACCTAGGGTGGTCTGCCACATATTTTCTTGTCGGTACTGTGAATTTCTCGTACTGTTATAGGTCAATGTTGTTTGCCATTTGTACTCTCTGCAATCGATTTTCATAGGTGAATACTTTTTTGCCGTATGTAGTCGAACTTTTGAACAAAAGGCTCTCTTCCTTTCTTTCTCTTTTTCTTTTCCCCCAAGTCTAGCTTCTGATTTTGGAGCTAAAAGAACCCCACCTCCTCCCCCCCCCCCCCCCCCCCAAAAAAAAAAAAAGAAAAGAAAAGAAACCCTACACAAAGTGTCTGTTTGTGCACATGGAGAACAAGTTGTACTGAATGGACATAAGGGGTCCAAAGATTTTGAATTCCATTTGCATTCTGTACCTTCTGAATTTTTTGCAATAGGAATGAGGTTGGACAATATATGTAAGGATCAATTTGCTGATATAATTATAGTTTTGGAGAATGAGGTGGGACACCACCAATAAGGTATTGTATTTTGTAACTAAGTAGATGGGTGCAGTTGTGTTTAAGTAAGTAAAATGTGTGTAATTTTGCGATAAAATAATTTCCAGAGAACTGGCTATATATAATCAAGGTTTCTTGCAGAGTGTGGGCTCCGGTTTTGGATTTCTCTAACTGGCTGTTTTTTCGTGATGTTAAGAACTAAGATATCTGAATGGCTGATGGGTGATATTATATGCTTGTAGCTTTTCTCTCTGTTGTACATTACTATATCACTGGAGGCTGTTATAAACGGATATTGTGGTCCAGTTGTTCTACATCTATGCTCACAGCTTGATATGATATCTAGGTGCATCAAGCTGTCACAAAGGATGGTTTGCAGGTTGCTATGAAAATTCAGTACCCCGGTGTTGCGAATAGCATTGAAAGTGATATTGAAAACGTCAAATTGCTGTTGGATTATACGAATCTGCTTCCGGAAAATTTGTATCTTGACAAAGCTATGAAGGTATTGATGTGCATTTGGTAGTAGATTAGATAATTATTTTGAGATTGACAATATGCCCTGGATGTCTAGACCATGCTTCCTTGACTCCCTCCGTTTATGGCTTGACAATTTGCTATTGATGTTAAGATCGTGGATCCTTTTCTCTTGTTAACTTCCGTTTCTTTCTTCTGCTGCTTCTTAAAGAGGCTGGGGCTACTGGGTTTTCTACAACTGGTCGAGTGAAGATGAGATCCTCTTGCTCTCGCAAACCTCTAATGAGGAAGTTCTTGGTTGATATGTGTTGTATGTGTCTGACGGATGAGGAATGAGGGATGAGAGATGGTTGACCACTTGTTATTGCAGGAGGTTTATCCAGTTTTAACGTTTCTTGGATTCCTTTGTTTGATTTTGCCATGGGGCCGTAGTCTTGGGTTATCTCTGTACTCTTTTTAATGCTTTGTGGAATTGTTAGGGTTGGTTCCCAAGGGGCTCAGCTTCCCTTTTTTTCTTCATTTTCTGTTTGTTCTGTATAGAGGCGTTGTCCCCCATTTGGTGTTCTTTTTGTAAATATGTGAACATAAGCGTGTGCTCATGCATTTCTCTGAAACCCTTCACAGGTGGCAAAAGAAGAATTATCTCTTGAATGTGACTATGAGTTGGAGGCAATTAATCAGAAACGATTCCGTGAGCTGCTATCAGATACAGAAGGGTTTTATGTTCCAATGGTGGTGGATGATATCTCAAGTAAAAAAGTGTTAACTACAGAACTGGTTCCTGGTAACTTCACTGTAATTTCATAAGTAACTCTGCTCAAATCATGAGTTTGTTTGTGGTTAATACTAATGGATGTATCAGCACACTCTTGTACAACTTGAGAGTAGGATGATTACTTCTACCTCTTTGCATTGTCTACGCCAAGGGCCCAATTGGGTGGGCAGAAAAGAGCGTGGAATCGAGTGGCCCATTCGTGAGTTCGGTTTGCCAAATTGGTTAGAATGGCTATTCTTACGCAATAGGCATTCTTTGAGACTTGGAAGCATTGAGTGATAAGAGAGACTTGAAATTTTTCTAAGTTCTCCCAAAATATTTTCATCAAGCACGCCTAGGATGCTCATTGCCATTATCATTGGCTACTTTGATATTCACTTTTTGCCCAAGTTTATTGACTAGAGCCAACGCTGTTAAAAGGCTAGTTGCATAAATGGAACTACGGTGTCTGTAATTCTCTTTCTATATTTCCATAAAAATGACCATTATTTGCCGTTTGGATATATGATCATTTTTCCTTGCTACAGGAATTCCTATTGACAAGGTTGCGTTACTTGACCAAGAGACCCGCAATTATGTTGGGGAAAAATTACTTCGGCTTACTCTCATGGAGCTGTTTGTCTTCCGTTTCATGCAGGTATGCTTTCTTATATTTCTGTGGCTAACATTCTACTTGTTTTGTGATTCCCACTTGTAGCTTTGAACTGAGGTTTCTTGAATTTACTGTAACATTGATTTGAAATAGCAATGGGTATGAGTCGCGAAACCAGCACTTGCATTAATTGCTGAATCTGTTCATTGGTTCTGTTCAACTTTCTACATATCTTGGGTAAGGTTCTTGCCACTAACATTTGACCCCAATTCTATTTATCCCATTGATTTGCCACTGCAGTTGTATGTACAATTAGTGGCGGTGCACCTCAATTTGTCTGTCTTTGATTTGTCTCTCCATGTGACATCGATGGCTTGCACATGAGAGGGGGTGTTAAAGCAATGATATACATGTTGGTCCCAATTATTGCTAATCTAGCAACTTTCTACTTTTTAAAAGCCACCCAACTCCAAATGGTGAATAAACCTTCATTCACCGTATGGCCACTTTTCTTTTGAATTTCTAAAGATTCTGTACATTTGTTACTCATGTATAATAATTTTTCAGTTTGCTGTTACGTTGGTTATTAAAGTAGTTGAAGTAAAATAGGATTCTTGTACATTGTTATTAGCAGGTTCTTGTTTCCCCAATTTTTTTATTTGTAGTTTTTGCTCTCAATCTTTTTGTTTTGCCCTTTTAGCTGTAAGCGGTCGACTGAATCGAGTGGCACTTTTGATTAGAAAATTTGTGTTGGCAATGTTTGGAATCTCCAAAAAAGCTTACGTGACCCTTTTTTTGGCTTCATACATAGATATTTTCTTTCCAGGACGACCTTTCATAGTTAGCATTTTCAATTCTGTTTCGTGAATTATAAGTTCAACGGTGTTTCCTTCTATCTCTTACTATATCTGTCTCATAGTTACTTGTTCTGCTGCAGACTGATCCTAACTGGAGTAACTTTTTGTACGACAAGGCTGCAAGATCAATCAATCTTATTGACTTCGGAGCAGCGCGCGATTACCCGAAAGGCTTTGTTGATGATTATTTAAGAATGGTGAGTTCTTCTTGCTTTACACTTATCTCATACTTCCCCCGTCCCTGCTCCCACACATATATCAAGTATGCCTAATAAATGCTACACTAACATTAGATTCTGATCAGTCTCTTCATATGTCAAGTCAAAATAATCAAGTGTGCCTAATAAATATATTTGGGCTTTAACCAAAATTTACCAAAAGCAAAACACTTCAAATATTAGTCACGTATAAGTGGAGTTGATGCTCTTGGTGGCTATTTGAAGAGCAAAGTAAAGTACTGCTGCTAGCAAAACTATTACCAGAAAGACAAACTGTAATCTCAGCTATAAGGAGAAGACAAAAAGAAAGAACCATTGATGCACACGTGATTCACCTAATATGTAAGTTTAAATAGACCATGCTTTCCAGTCTTCAAATCAACTTCTTCAATGAATTTACCAACTACAGTGCAAAACACTTGTAGCTGCCATTTTAGATTGAATGATGAAGTTTATGATTATTTCTGATTGCAAGAATTTTGTTGTCATAAAAAACTATTGCAAGAATGCAATCTATAGTGAATGATTATACAAGGATGATTGAAGCATCGTTTTCATTGTGGAAGAATTTTTAGTCCAATCTTGTGAGGCAAAAATAGCGAAAACCTCTTGTTAAGCTGAATATGCTGAGCGACTTTTGTATATTCGTTTGATCAGGTTCTAGCATGTGCAAATTGCGACCAACAAGCAGTGATTGAGATGTCAAAGAGACTTGGGTTCCTGACGGGAATGGAATCTGAAATAATGATCGACGCTCATGTGCAAGCTGGTTTTGTTGTGGGATTGCCATTTTCAAAGCCAGGCGGTTATGATTTCCGCTCCACCAATATTACTCAGAGCCTCACAAACCTTGGGGCAACAATGCTCAGACACAGATTGACACCACCACCTGACGAAGTCTATAGCCTTCATCGGAAACTTTCTGGTGCTTTCCTTGCTTGCATTAAGCTTGGGGCTGTTGTGCCTTGTCGGGAACTTCTGCTAGAAATGTATCGAGGTTATAAGTTTGGTGAAGATAGTGGTGAGATCTTGACTGGTGGTTCGATGTCACACTAACGATGCTTCAATCATCTTTGTAGTACTATTCACTATCGGCTTTATGCTCGCAATAGTTTTGGATACGTTTTGTGAAAACAAGCTTCTTTTGGTCCTTAATTTGGGCGGGGATGTAATTTGCCTTGCCAAGGCTAAAATCAAGCCAGAGTCCTAACAGGGTTTGTTGCTGTGAGGACATCCATTTTCAGATTTGTATATTTTACGTGAGAAAATTCAATTATAAGTGCAATAAAGTTTATATCCTTTGTGGATGTCAGATAAACGTTATTTCCTTGACTCTGCTCTGTCCTTAATGCTATATATAGATTGCTGTATGTGGTAAACAAATTTCTCAAGTTCCACTGTATCAAAAAGCTAGTTGTAAGGTGGGGTTCCTTGCCTGAAGCCTCGTGTTAATCAAGAGTTTGCTGCTCTAAAGATGCCAAGTCAAAAGAGCAGACACTCAAATGCCTTAAGGGTTCCAAGTGGCAAAATTACAGTCAGCGTTAACGCGAAAACCCAAATGCGGATGGGTGTTCGTTTCGGGGATTTCTTAGACTGTAATTTGGAATCTTGGAGGTGACTTTTAATTGTGAATTTTCTGTACTATGATCTATAGGGCAACGTCACCCGTTGAGGGGGATGAAATTCTATGGACCTTGATTTTAGAAATACGCAAATTTAGGTTAGGATTAGCAGAATTGTACTATAAGTCGTGTAACCTGAGCAGTGTATGGGTGAAGTTGGTGGCAGCAATGAGGATGTCGTTAAGTAGGTGGAACCACCTAAACTGCTGATCCTTTCTGCGGAAATTTGGGCTGCTCCACCTCTAGGATAGAAGAAAGTTAATTTTGATGCTGCTGTTAGGGGTGAAAAATCATGCATTGCAGTCCTTTGTAGTTCGAATTGTGAACCGATTTTTGGTTACTCTAAAATGATAGATTCAGGTGTCCCAAAGGTTGCTGAAGCTGAAGCCGCTCTATTTGCCATTCGAATGGCTCTGAATCTTCATTTGAAGTACGTTATATTTGAAGGGGATGCTCAAGAGATCATTAAGTGCATCCGTGAACCTGATGCTATCCCAAGCTGGAGGACCAAGCCAATCTTTGAGGAAGCTAAGATGATCTTGGCTCAATTTTTTTGCTGGGATGCTGCCCATATTCCAAGAGCAGCAAAATTTTGCAGCTCACAACCTAGCTGCTAGATCGTTTGCTTGTAGTTTTTTTGGTTTTGTTCCCCCCTCTTCCATCCTTTTGTCTAATTTGGAAGATGAGTGGAACAATTCATGTAGTAGTTAACTCCTTTTTAATATAATTGCTGAACGTTTCCTACCAAAAAAAAAGTTAGTTGAGAATCTCTAGTGTACGTGATTATGTTGGATGGAATATCCGGAATGGGGTATGTCAGAAAATAGGTTCTCTGTGGAGGATGTGCCCGGGTTTTCTACCAATTTGGTTTGGCCTTGCAAATGGCGGACATGAGCTCTTAGTAGGCAAGTAGTACATCGTCACAAGTTAACCGAAGGACAAAAAAGCTCGAACGAACCTGGGGCACATTTTATGGATGTTGAAATAACTCGGTATTTTTTCAATTGCATCCCTCGTAGTTACCCTACTTGTTTCAATTTTGAAGTCACGATGTATGTATGAGACTACACTAGAGTGACTTGATGCCTAACTGGTGGCAGACAGAAGATCGTCATCTGGCTGCAGCCTCAGCCTCAGGAGGCGTGGTGATAAATTGAAGAACCAATTGTGTTGTTGGAACACTAAAACTCTGACCAACCCTTTCACCATTTATTAGAGGGTGGGCTGCCAGTACGACTACTTGACCTGCATCATCAGGCCTGTCTGCTACCAGAATCCCAGTGTAGTTGCTATCTAAAGGGGGGGATTAGTTTGGGGGTGTGCTTTGTTGTACTGTTGAGATCTGTTCAAATGACACTTGCGAAGAGCCGGACCACTTTGCGAAAACCTTAAGGAAAAAAAATATATATATATCCATTAAACATACAAAAACGGTATTCCATTTCTATCTATCTGAAAAAATAAATTCACTCTATCTATGCTCCACTATTTCCCTGCGACGTGGAGAATTGCAAAGATATAACACACAGACAGCACCCAAGGATGCACAAAACAGTCTGGAAATGGGCTTGGAAATTCTGGTATCCTCTTCTTCGAACATAACTGAGGTAGTCTCCGTTTCTGTTTCTGTCTCTCGCTAGCAGAAGAGAAGAGAAGAGGCCCACCTTATGTTTGTAATTACGAAGGTCCAGTATTCAGTCCGAGCACTTCACTATCACGGTACGGTGGGTGATAGTGAGTGGACGGTAAGAGAAAAGTAAGGGAGTTGCTGACATATACATGTATCATGCACAATATAACCTACCTACCTAATGCACGCATGGACGGAATGCTAGAAGCCGTGTCGGGATGTTGTGGATGCAAGTGCCACCGCCTGTGCCCATACCTTGAGCCGCGCTTTTACATCTCTTGGATCATCCCCTGAAAGTGAACATATTTTCGGCAGAGAAATTTTGAGAAACCTCTCACCACCATCTACCTACACACACACCTGTGTGTGTATATATATATGTTTATACATGCGTATATATGTAATGATTAATTCATCCTGTACAGCAGCTAAATTATAACAAGTTTAATACCCCTAATTGGTAGAGGAAGAGAAGGATTTAGAGTAAATTACCAGGGCTAGAGATGCGCCAATTGGCGATTGGGGAATTGGCGCCGCTGCTGGTGGCAGTGGCACTAGTAGTGTCGATGGAAGCGGAGGAAAGTGAGAGGCGAGAAAGGGAAGGGACCTGCATCATGCGCACGCGCTCGTGCTCCAACTCAAAACCAAGATCCTTGCAGGCCTGCACTTCCTCCAAGTCCATGCACAGTGCCCTCTTCCCTCCCTTGGCTTTCGTTATCACCACCAGTCCTCCTCCTCCTCCTCCACTCTCACTTTCCTCATCGTCATCGGCACTCGCCTCCATTGCAACTTGCATGATTTTACTATTACGACTAGTACCTGCAGGATGGTGATCCCAGTATTTAGTAACCGACGCTTCTCTTTCTCGCCTTGGCCTTGCAGAGCAGAGTCTCCGCCTGGGCCGTCTCCTAATCGGATTGCAGCTAGCCAGTTCGTTCTCACTGGCGTATTCTTTCACTTGAATATTCCCAATCCCATCAGTCTCAATGAGTTTCTGCCCTCGCAGAGGTGTCTCTGGAAGGGAGTAACACGCTGCCGCCTCTTCATTATCAATATCCTCCGAGTCCTCTTCCTCTTCCTCTTCCTCTTCCTCTTCCGGGTTGTCGCCCAGTAGTTGCCCATCACCATCATCATCCTCGTCGCTGTTTAGGCTCGCAGTTAGAAACTGCGAAAACGTGGTCCTCTTCCTCCTGACGATGCCATCTGACAAGTACCCGTGACCCCCAATCCGGGAGAAGTAGTTCTCGTCGTCGTCGTCATAGAGACAGTAGGTGGAGGGATTGGTGGTAGTAATAGGTTGATGATGATAACCATCATCACTTACAGTGTTGGTGTAATCGCACCGATCGTCTTCCTGGTTGCTAGAACTAGAGTTCAAGTGTAAGGAAGCCGTGGACGCTTCGTCTCCTGATAAATCCATACCTTAAATGTTCAATCGGATAAACATCATCAGTAGGGGGGGTAGTTATTAAGGAGAAGATTTAGGCAGAGGCCAGTAGTAGGTTTGGTTGTATAAGCTCACTGTGCTGTGCTGTGCTGTGTGCTGTGCTTGAACCAATAAAGCGGGCGAGTGTCGTCGTACTCTGTGAATCAATCGTTTCCATCTCTACGAGACTCTTTATAGTTTACATTTATCATTATTGAATTGAATTGAATTGAATACTCGCACTAGTCAACACATCACTTCTTAAATTACCTTTTGAAATTTGAAAAAGAACAAAAGGGTAGAGTATTATTTATTTATGTCGGTAAAAACACTATTAAGTACTGATCAACATACAAGGAAAGTCTCAAACATAAACTCATCTACTTGTTAGACCGTGATCTTCCTCCAACCCGGCAACACCTCTCACGCGGCTTACATTTACCTTCCCACATACCTATACCTATACCTATACCTATACCTGCGCCTATTGGTATGGAAACAGCATGGACTCAGTGGCGCCAGGTGATATCGGTGGGTTGTGTTGTATACTACTACTAGCCATTTATTTAAGGTTATAATAATATGGATAACAAGTACACGTTTATGGCAATGTTTTTCGAAATATGATATCTAAATATGTTTATTTTTTGTATTTTTTGTGTGTTAGAATGATGGTATGAAATGAAGGTGAAGAGATAAAGAGAGAGGAATCTCGTATAGAAGATAAGTGAATAAGTAAGTGGGTATATTATAAGAAGTCTTACTTACTAATATATACTTATAATTACATGCTAAGGTGTATGCAAGTGTACCGAATACGATGCAAAGCACCATATCAGACACATGCACACGAGTGAGCGTGAGCGTGGCAGTGGGCTTAGATGATCACTTTACACATGCGCCCGTTAATCTTAAAACAGTTTCTGATTCAACAGTCCATATTTAATGGGTGATTGGGCGTGACCCTTTGTGAACAGCCACCAATGCTGTATAAATAGAGCACAATAGTTAGATTTTTTGCACACCAAAAATTAGTCTTTCTATCTTCACTTTTTCCTTTTTGCAAATTTTCTATAACATGTAATTTTACTCAAAATTCTTTCTTGTAGCTATATCATCCGGAATTTCATACACATTTATGTGGGGTGTTCCTCATTTGTGCAATTGTTGTTCACAAATGCGCTTCGTTATATCTTGGAGGTTATTTGCTCGTAACTCACTGCACATCATTTCTGGTGGGAAAAAATACATTTAAAGAGAGCGTTGCAATGTGCCTCGAAACCATCTTCTTTTCAGTCACGAACCCACTTTTCCTTAGTAGTTTAAAATTTCTGGGATTTCCTAAAAAGGATGTTCTTTGGATAACTTTTTAAAGTCAAACTTGCACAAATAAATAAAGTTAAATTTGAACTCCAGTTTTGCAATTTGAACTTCCATTTCAACTCCAAAGAACTTACAACTATGTTATATAGTCACTTTAGCAATAAAAGTAAATATCAAATAATTAAAGGGGAGCTTAGATATCAATTTTAAATTTTATCCTTTGATATCCAATGACGTTTAACAATAATTCCTTCTTCCACTTTCTTATAAATCTAATCATAATTTTCACTACAAACAAGAGGAGGTGAATATTTTATACAAGAGTTAAAACAAAATTCTCTGATAACAAATGGAGTGCATCCAACGCTAGCACTAGCAACAAACACTGGCAACTTAAGCACGATATGGCTGTCAATGCATCGTAGATGGATGGACCATAAATGACTTTCATCTAAACCTCCCTATCGGGCGCAACACTATATTGGGGACGATACTTTTGACCAAAGTGCTAGGAGAAGCAAAGAGTTGGAGGGAAACACGGTACTTTTGACCAATATTATCTTGCGGAAGGTGAAAGTATATTTAAAAAAATTGTAATTTGGTATGTTGACACTGATAGCGTCGACGTCCAGATAATTCCAGCGATGAAAATTGGTCCACACACACATATATATATACTAATTCAGTGTCTCTGCTTGCAACTTAGCGATAATTTAAAAGTCCATTTATTACCGAATGGACAGTCTAGATCACGTTTTATTAAATTTTTTGTCAGTCGTTTGTCTTGGTGTGAGATAGGCATTCGTATGAACAAAAAATCAATGTCCACACTGTCGTGAAAGGAACAGCTTTTCCTCTGCGATCTCAAAGCCAAACCCTACCGCCGCCCCTTCCTTCTTCAGCCTCCATGGCCGTGAGGATGGAAGGGGAGGCCCTCCCTGTACTCCTTCTCCTCTTCTTCTTCTCACTGGCTTCTGCAGCTCCTTCGGCACTCCATCTCTGCCGCTTCGCGCCGCCCATCACCGACTTCCTCCTCGCTCCGATCTCCACTTCCGCCACAGATCGGACCTCCTTCGGCCTCAAGATCTCCCCCCTCCCTCTGATATCCTCAGATATGAGATTTGTTCTCAGATTTGTCGTCATCATCGCCGGATCTACGATCCGGTTGGTTCGGTTTGACTCATCCGATGTAAATCAGAACTGGAGACCTTGTGGCTTGAAGATGCCGGAATTTCGAGAGTTGGAGGATGCACATTCCCTTCGAGCTGCGGATCGCTTCGATCCGGCCTTGGGAGGACCCCCCTTCAGCTGTTGTTGGAGCTCCGATGAAATCCGCGGCAGCACTGTAAACTGTCATCTAAAGCGGCCAATGGCTCTCTCCCCTGTCTCGGTGGGAGCTAGGGATCTGGTGCAAGAAATTGCATATTCCCGTCTCTGGCTACCCCTTAATTTGGTAACCCAAAATACGGGTAGCCCTTATGTTTACCGCGCTTTCCTTCAAGGCCATGTGGGCCATTTTCCAAGACCATCCGTTTGGATGTGCTGTCTTAGTTGTTCTAGGGATACCCGTTTGGGTATCGTCTTAGGTCGTAATGGGTAACGTATTTTATTGATATTTGCTTAGAAAAAAAAAATCAATGTCCACACACCCAGTAATGTGATGAATGTTTGCTCCCTGACGAGACGGACGACCAAAAGAGATGATAAATTCAAACAACTAAAATGGAGCCATCGAATCGAATTTATTATGTTTGGTGAGAAGGGTGAAAAGCGTCTGTAATGAGGGAGGGAAAGAGGGAGGTGGGGCGGGGGGGGGGGGGGGGGGGGGGGGTGACCTGGCGTTTAGGGTGATGTGATAGGTAGAAGAGAAGCTCGCTCGCTGTGGGAGACACCTGTGCACTTTGGCCCTTCAGTCTTCACGCGTCTTTGAAGACTTTTTTCCCTCCTCCTGAACGTCACCGACGCTGGGATCCACTTGAAAACTCATCCCTCCAAATCCAAATCCAAATCCAAATCCAAATCCAGTTCTTTATTCTTTTTTATGTGGGCGTGGCATCATTTTTAAACAACACTTGTCTTACATAAATCAATTTTTAAATCTACTGTCTGTGATGACGAATATTCATTCTCTATTTCTAAAAGTAGACTCTAACTAACTTGCAAGTTAAGGTAACTCTCTCACGGCGCTAGTGTACCTGCAATGAATCAATAACTTGACCACATATACAATCTTGACACTTGTTGAAAGAAGGACCGTATGTTTATTAATATACCAAACTAGTCAATGGATAACATCTCTACTATGACCAAATTTGGTGCCATCCGTCTTTTCTTTGGAATGACAACCAACTTTAATTTTGTCTAACCAAATTTAATACACTCTACTCTTTAATTTAGTGCCTTTGTTTGGTTGGCATTAATTTAGTCTCTACCTTCTAGTAATATATATAGATTCATATACCTTTCTATCGCTCATCATCTTTTAGAATATATTTGTTCATATATAGTCGTTTGCACTTTTGCACCACGTATCCTCTTTGTATACAAAAACCAAAAGAGCCCAATATTTTGGAAGAGTAGAGCAAAATAATTCCAGTACCTCACCGACCCTCCCTCCCTCATCTCTTGCTTGGTCGGCATCTCTGGTTGCCCTGCCGTGTCTACTGCATCTCACCATAATTTATATGATGATAACTTCTCCTTGACCAACTAGTTCACCTTTTCAGCTTCCTAATACTCCAACTAATAAATTTATTTCATAGTTAGCCATTCTTTAATTTATTTACAAACATATATCTGAATATGTGACTCTATATAGTGATCAGCGAGGAACCTCGTAATATGTATGTAGTTAGCTACAAACCGTGTTGCAGTTTGAATATATAAAATTGGTTGTTGAAGCTTTGTTTCTCATCTTAGAGTGTAGGTGTGACTTTGCTTTTTGTTCTTAAAAGTATCTTTCCTCACACCTTGCTTGGACCAAGAAAGCTGCACTATATATGTTGTGGCGCTTTACTTACATGGTGCACTTGGCACTTGCCATTAGCAAATACAAGTTGTGTCTGGCCACTTATTTTTCAACATCAATTTTCTTAACATTCACCACTAAATTCAAATTTTAGATTACCAATTAATTATTTTTGAACCAAGTAAACTGAATCTTATATGAGTTATGTCTCTTCATTTATGACTTTTCAAACATTCATAAATACATGTTGAATTCTAATTTTTCGGCCACCGAAAATCTGAGTAAATCCTTGTTAGCATTTTCTAAAGAGAGATTCAGAGATTGTTGCCTGCACTGTTTGCTTGCCAATAGCCTTATCGTATCCATAAAGATCTGTTGTATTTTTTAGGTGTATTTGCCTTTAACTCTTCACAAACTCTAAATTGTACGAGTGCTAATTAACAACGCTTCTAAGAAAAATATTATTCGTACTTTAGAGATTAGTAATTCAGTTCATTCATATTTTTCAATTTTCAAACAAACCGTTTGTCACCGCTCACCATTTTGAAACCATATAAATAAACATGCATGTATATATACACACACAATAGTATGAATGCTTGTGCCACTCACCCACATCTCTTTCTTGACCAAACTAATTGAGCCTATCTCTATCTATAATCAATGTTGCATTGTCTACATACTACAATACTTTCTTTGCAGCAAAAAAATACTACAATACTTTCTACCTACTCGCCGAAATAAATACTACTCCAGTAGTTAACAAGATTTTTCAGATTTTTTGTCCTTAGACGTTAGCTTTTTTATAGCTTTATTAAAATAATCATCACGTGGCAAAGGTGTAGTGAATGCCGTCAGGGTGAGGGTTTACATTACACATCATCATGAATATTACAACAACCGCCCATCATTTTCATATAAATATTTATCGTGTACTTATTTAGTTTTTGATTGGTAATTTATTTAGTTTTTATCTAGTCATAGGCTTTACTTATTCTGTTTTCATTAGTATCTTCATGTATAACTGTAAAGAAAATTAATTATCGTTTTTAGTTGTACTATAATTTCTATCGGATGGGGATGTCATCCGAGTGCTATCTTCAATCTTAATGGTAGGGTTCTTACTCATTTTTAGAAATTAAAAAAAAATGTTGTAGTGTTGTATTTTTAATTAAATAACTAAATTTTAAAAGTCCTTGAAACAACGTGGTTTCTTTTAGTTATCACCAAACATGAAATTTTAAGTGTTACACTTTCCTCGCAAGTCAACACTAACCGCCGCCACTAATCCACCAGCACATCCCCCCACCACCACCACCCAAGCAACTTAGTCAACACAACCGTTTGTGTGGGCATCAACTCCACCGGCGTTCCGAGAACCACGCCCACAAAACCCTTAACCACCACGCCTGCCTTCCCCATCATCGACGCCCCACGCCTTCGCCATCATAGCTGCAGCCTGTCTTCTTATCATCGTCGTCGCCCACCTTCCCCATTCTTCCCTGTAATTACCACCTCCCGCCTTCCCCATTTTTGCCGTGGCCCAGTGTTCATATCATCACCACCGCCGGGCACTTTCCAATCAAAGCAACGGTGGTCAATCTGGCATAATTGCTACAATATATTTCGATGGTGGCGGTGGTGGTTGGAGATCACAAAAAATAAAAATAAAAAATGCAATCATCATTGCCGCCCATGATCCCAGATTGATAAACCATATTTTTTACCTACAATCAACGCAATTCTCTGTAAAATCAATATAAGAGCATGGATGATAATACACGTAGTATTTGGGTTTTAACATGGTATTTCAGTTTTAGTAGTTGATTGAGATTTCATTGGTGGGTAGTCGGAGATTTTGTTGAACGTGGAGGTTGGGCACTGGATTGGTGCCACTTATGGTTAATGTTGAGCCTGAGGGTGGGGGCTGTAAACTGAAGTTACTGAGTTTATTGTGGTGTTGAGGAGGCCGTGGGCGGTGCAAATCAGAGTGGGTGATGGCAGCTGTTGATGCTTGCTTATAAAAAAAGGAAATGAGTTTAACTTAACACCAAATATCAACTGTGTCTGAGAGAGAGTGAGAGCTGCCCAACACGTATGGAATGGAATGGAAACGCCTCATACTTTTGTTTGGTTGTACAATTCATCCGGTTAGAAATTGGTTTTGGTTTAGAGTATATATTGTTTTGGTTTATCCAGTTTCTAAAAGTCTTTACAATCTCCTTTTTCTACCCAAATTAAGTTCTATCACATTTTTAGAACCAAACAATCAACCTCGCGATTGCTATCTCACTCGTTAATTATTTTTTATTTGATGGCTATTTATTTGTTTTTCTTTTGTTGTTGTTGTTGTTGTAAATGTGTTCTTATATGTTCAATTTTTATTTTTATTTTCCATAAAAAATATGTGCAGATATGGATTATATAGCCAACACAACTTTATTTGAATGTGAAGCTCAAATTTGTTAATCAAACAAAATGAAATCTTGTCAACATATTCAGAAATATGAAAAACGAATTCATCGAATTTGCTAGTCACGTTACAACCAAGCCAAGCGAATAAAGCAAGTCTATATATGTCAAATGATCTACCTCCCCGCGTGGACAGACTTTCAAGGGTAAGGACAAAATAAGAAAGGCGTGCTTAACCACTAAATTTTCAGGGGTAGACAGTTAATGAGATTAATGGATCCTTCTTTCGGCCCAAGTGAACTCCATTAATGGCCCAACTACATGGCTTATGATCTTTCGAGAAGGGCTTAAACGCATGGCCCAAATGAACTCCATTAATGGCCCAACTACACATGGCTTGTGATCTTTCGAGTAGGGCAGATGAGTTGCTATGCTTTAGAGAATTTCTCCATGGCAACTAATAAAAAAGATAAGCATACCCTTATTTGAAGCCTATATGTATTACTTCATTAAGGGTAAAGAACTCAATTTGTTTAAAGTATGGAGTCTTAATTATATTCTCTTTCTACCCCAGTTGCTACCACTATCACGTTGGCAGCCCAACGAGAGCCGCCCATGGTCGCCCACCACCACAGTAACGAACCGCCAACGGGGTTTAACGAGCCTATAGCGGGATTCAAGTACAATTGTAGGGTGGGGTGGGGGCATCTCGCTGCCACCATTATGCATTGCTACCTCTTCGTGCGGTGGTAACGACTGGGGAAGAAATGTAACTATTAGGGTATGTAAAATCTAATATTGAAGTTAATTCTTATCCTTATTAAATTAAGGGATAATACCATTTTACTCTCCTGAACTATCCCCGTTTTGTTATTTTGGTCCCTGCATTTTAAAATTCGTTAAATCAGTCTCTGTACTTTGTGCCGTCATCAATTTAGTCCCTCCCGTTAGCATTTCTGTTAAAATTCAGGGGTATTTTAGTCAAATAATGAAAAAATATGGGATAATACCATTTTAGTCCCCTGAACTATCCCCGCTTTTTTATTTTGGTCCCTGTACTTTAAAGTTCGTTAAATCAGTCCATGTACTTTGCATCGTCATTAATTTAGTCCCTCCGTTAGCATTTCTGTTATAAATTGTTGCCGAGGAAAGATGGTATGTCGCCACGTCGAGGTGCCACAAAGGATGCAGTCTGCGTTGGCTTCCAAGTAGACAAAGTGGGAGACAACAAGGATGGAGTAAGGGCTGAGAGCAAGGCTCCCCAGACGGGTCGCGAGGACTGGCAGCGCCGCGCAGGCAGGGTGACGACGAACAGGGCCAGCGGTCGACAGTCCGTGTCAAGGGTGCAGCGTCAAGAGTCCGATGTCAGGGGTCCAAATGTGTTTCTCTCACTAGAACTCCAGAGAGAATGGGTTTTAGAGAGAGAAAGTGAAATGTGGAAAATGAGGGAGAAGTCTTTGAATAAGCTCCAGAATCCACTACATATAGGCACAAATATGCGCGTGTCATCAGCCGACACGTGTCAGGGGGTCCCACAGTATTGATTGTCCGTCGGATTGTCGGTCCCCGAGTTCGTGCCGCCCTGCCCTTGCAGCGTCCCTCTGCCTGTCTGAGGAGACTGACCACACTGTGGTAGCATGGTCAGAGTAGCCCGTTGCCCCAGCCTCCAGTTCAAGCCCTTACTGAATCCCACGAGATGCGTCACGAGACGCGCTGAGATCCTGGCAGCGGTGAGGGTTGCCCCTACAGCCAACTGCCAGGCGTGCCGGACACGATGCCCTCCGAGGACCTGCTCCCATCCCGGAGTGACTCGCGGTTCATTGCCCTGGCGGTGTCGATGATCAATGATAACATGAGCGCACATGCTCACAGCTTGATACTCAGAGTCCATGGCGGTGGGTCCTCGTGCCGGAGCACTACGAGCGGAGCCCTCTGAAGCCCGTCGGGTGATTGTGTCGGCGATGGCCTTAGGGTCGTGAGCCCATCCCCGTTGCGAAGGCCGGAGCCTCCGGTTGATTGTGCCTGCGAGGGCTGGAGCCCTGTCAGTTGATTGAGCCGGCGAGGGCTTTAGGGTTGTGAGCCCGTCCCGCCGCGAGGGCCGGAGCCCTGTCAGTTGATTGAGCCGGCGAGGGCTTTAGGGTTGTGAGCCCGTCCAACCGCGAGTTGATTGTGCCGGCGAGGGCTTTAGGGTTGTGAGCCCGTCCCGCCGCGAGTTGATTGTGCCGGCGAGGGCTTTAGGGTTGTGAGCCCGTCCCGCCGCGAGTTGATTGTGCCGGCGAGGGCTTTAGGGTTGTGAGCCCGTCCCGCCGCGAGTTGATTGTGCCGGCGAGGGCTTTAGGGTTGTGAGCCCGTCCCGCCGCGAGTTGATTGAGCCGGCGAGGGCTTTAGGGTTGTGAGCCCGTCCCGCCGCGAGTTGATTGAGCCGGCGAGGGCTTTAAGGTTGCGAGCCCGTCCCGCAGCGAGGGCTGGAGCCCGTCAGTTGATTGAGCCGACGAGGGCTTCATGGTTGCGAGCCCGTCCCGCCGCGAGGGCCGGAGCCCCGTCAGTTTGATTGAGCCTGCGACAGAGCATCGCGCTACTGAAGATAGCGTGGGTGTGTTGTTGGAGCGAGAAGCTGGTGTCGTGCAGCAGGTTCCCCCCCAAGGACAAGGGTGGCCGACCCCCTTACAAAGTGGGTGGCCGACCCCCTTCTCAGGGGAGTGGCCGACCCCCTTGTAAAGTGGGTGGCCGACCCCTTTCTTAGGGGGGTGGCCGACCCCCTTCTTAGGGGGGTGGCTGACCCCCTTACAAAGTGGGTGGCCGACCTCCTTCTTAGGGGGGTGGCCGACCCCCTTACAAAGTGGGTGGCCGACCCTCTTCTTGGGGGGGTGGCCGACCCCCTTACAAAGTGGGTGGCCGACCCCTTTCTTAGGGGGGTGGCCGACCCCCTTCTAAAGTGGGTGGCCGACCCCCTTCTTAGGGGGGTGGCCGACCCCTCGGGGGGGAATGCATTTTCGATCGCCGTCTGAATGCTTAAGGCGTGGAACGCTTTGACCGAGCAACGATGCTGAGCATCGGAGCGCTTTGACCGAGCAATGATGTTGAGCATGTTTGACTGCCGAGCGGGTGACGTGTCGTGCCACTGGGGTCTTTTAGCGGGCCCTGGGGTGCGGTCCGAATAGGTTGTGAACATAAATTTAGGGATATTTCTGTCAAGCCCTAGCCTTATAGTCCTCAACCTCTCCTTCTTACCTTTCTCTCTCTTCTCCCTTCCCCATCTTCCTTTCCTCCCTCTTTTCTCCATCCTAGCAGCCACCACCAAAATCATGAACTCAAAATTTCATCCCTTTAAAACTAAACTCATCAATCATCTTCTACTACAATTACATATGACTCACCACATGGAACATCCCTTACCTGATTTAACATACCCTTCCTCCTCCCTCTCAACACCAACACCCCAATTACAACAAAGGAAACTAGGAAGCCCACCCAATTCCTTCCATTCTCAGATCTGTAACGAAAAATGACAAGAATCTGCAAAGGAAACCCAGGAAGGTCACCCATCTCTATGGAGGGCTTATGCATTCCACCAATTGCTAGAGAAAAGGCGGAAGCGGTGATGGTTGATTTACGGTGGTCGCAGTAGATGTGGGGGAAGAAGAATGTGGGAGAGTGGGGGGTTAATGGCAGGTATGATGAACAGGTCTTCTTGTGGCTGAGAATGGTGGTGATCGAACGGCTGGTGGTGATGGTTGATTTATGGTGGTGGTAGCAATGGTGGAAAGGCGGCGGGGGGGGGGGGGGGATGGGGGTGGTGTGGGTTGGGGGAAGGCATAAAGGGAAGAGATATGAAATATTTTTTCATTATTTGACTAAAATACCCCCCGAGTTTTAACAGAAATGCTAACAGAGGGACTAAATTAATGACGATGCAAAGTACAGGGACTGATTTAACGAACTTTAAAGTACAGGGACCAAAATAACAAAGCGGGGATAGTTCAGGGGACTAAAATGATATTATCCCATATTTTTTCGTTATTTGACTAAAATACCCCCGATTTTTAACAGAAATGCTAACGGAGAGACTAAATTGATGACGGCACAAAGTACAGGGACTGATTTAACGAATTTTAAAATGCAGGGACCAAAATAACAAAACGGGGATAGTTCATGGGAGTAAAATGGTATTATCCCTTAAACTAATACGTTTAGAATTAATATTAAGGCATATTTTGTCTTTTTGGTTTTGCGCCATAACGAATTTCTCTGGCATAACAACACGTCAATTTTTCCTTAAATGTATAACCCCAAATTAATATGTGTTAGAATTGGGTTTTAAACCCATTGTGGATAAGCAACTTTGACTCAATTTTCAAATGGGTTCCAAACCATATTTTGGTTATGAACAAATTGATTCATGTTCATCTATTGGAATAGATGATCATGGTATATTCACATGTTTAAAACAAATGGGAGGTGAATGAGAAAATTGAAGTTGAAGTTGGTGGTTCAACTTGAAGGGAAGAGAGAATCCCACATTGAAGAATTAAAGCCAATGTTGTCTCCTTATAAGGCTTAGGCTTAGGCTTAGGCTTGAGCTAAGGGTTGGGCCCCTTAGGGGTACCCATGTTTTGTAAGGAGGGGGGACCTAAGTTAACCCAAGGTCCACAACACGCGCGCCGCCTGGTCCGTGGCCGTGGCTTAGGCCCATCAGGCTTTATTCTTTTTGGGACAAAACATTTTAAATAAATTTTATTTATTTATTTATTTATTTTCTTTTCCGAAAAGTTGTGACATTTCCAGCTTGCAGTTTTTTCTGTGAAGAGTTGCACCCCCCAGTGAATACTCTGTGTATAAAAACGAGTCAGTTACATAAATTAATTAATTTTAATCCCGAAAATTTTCTTTCTGCCATTCTGTCCGTTTTTTCTGTGTCCGAAAAAGAAAGAGTTCTGCCATTGTTTGGTTCGTCGGGTCTGAAAATTTGGAGAGCTCCTATTTTCAAAATTAACCGTTGTATCCTGGGAGACTGTCGTCAAGAGCCGTCAGCACCGTTGCGGGACGAATAAGTCTTAAGGACAATGAATCAAATTCACGCCTCGGCCTTCCATTTGCTGTTCTGTAATTTTGCTGTGAGTTATTACATATTATTTTCTTGCTTTCGTTACTGCTGTTTTTGGAACGTTAACATTTGCATGTTAGTATATTTTCGAAATTGTTTTCTGCACAACTACACACAAAGCTATTTTTCTCAACAATATGTTCCCAAGACTTTATGTAGACAGACCTGGTCTCAATTTGCTTAAAATTCTAAGAGCTAATGTCAAAATTGTGCCCTAAAATATCACCTATTTATAGCTTAAGTACTTAGCGTTTCAAATGTGTTAATTAAGTACCTAAGTTTCAAAAAATGAGTCAAATTAGTCTGACAGCCTGCTCACATCAGTTAAAGAGTCCAAAGATAAGACTGTCTTTATGAAAAAAAGGCATACTCTTTCCTTTCTCTATCTCTTTCTTCTTCCTTACTCTCTCTCTCTCTCCTTCTTCAATTCTCCCCGCACACATACACATGCACGCACACATGCATGCACATAAGCTTTTTTTTTTGTGCAACTGAAAGATTAAATTACTGAATAAAGCGTTTACAAAATAAAAACAGGGGGCATCTAAGCCCTACTATGGGTAGCACCCGCTACATCTGCAGTTAACAAGGGAACGACCACATTAGGTGGTTGCATGAGGTACACAAAAGCATTCCCTTGTTTGTTTTTCAATTTTGGCCAAGTGATCCGCACAACGGTTACCTTATCTATAAACATGACTAATTCTAGTTTTAGTGGCTTCAAGAAGATATCTGGTATCAGCAACGAGATTATTCAGTGGGACGTTTTTTTTATTAACAGGAAAGGAGAAATACAATTAAGTTCGGGGGTACATCATCCCATTTGCATCTGCTAGCAAAAGCGGGCCTAAAATAATAGGGGGTTGATTGAGGTAAACAAAATCCCCATCTTGGTTTGTACATAAGTTCACAAGCACATCTGCATATTGGTTTGCTTTTCTAAGAATATGAGATAACCTAGACCTGGTCGTAAAGAGCAAAAAGCGACAGTCCTTGACCAAAATTGTCAGGGGTGGAAGGGTTCTTCATTTCTGTTGTTGATGAGTTGTTCCGCAACTAAGGAGTCAGTTTCCACCCAAGAGTCTTCAAAAAAAAATTCTTTAATCAATTGAAGGGCTTTTAGGATCCTTTGTAATTCGGCTTCCAGGCTGTCTTCAGTGGGAAGGAATCCATAGAAACCTCCTATCTAGGTTCCACTGTTGTCCCGAATAATTCCTCCGAATCCTCCTATGTTGGACCTTTTTGCGCAACCATCCGAATTGATTTTGAAGGTACCTACAGGAAGAGCAAACCAATTAATTAGCCTGTGTGTTTTGGAAGGGGAAGGAGGATGTGGATTGACAAAGATATGGTTGAGATCTTTAGCCAAATCCAGGGTCTTCTTCCGTGAAAGTAAAGGTTCGAAAACCGCTCCTTCAATGACCTCAAGATTCCTGTCCTTCCAAATCTGCCATAGACAAGCAATAAAAACATAATTTTTCTGTACATCCATAAACAGGGCACTTGAATCTTGGCACAAAGAACATTGGATCCAAGAAATTATGTCACTATTAAAGCTACGGGCTAAGTCAATAGGGTTAAGGAATCTCTTCCACATGAAGAGGGCTTTGGGGCATCTCAACGGAATGTGTTCCGTGGTCTCCGGCTCCAAATTACATCTCTCGCACATGGGGCTAGATGTCATATTCTTGGAGAAACAAAGGGCATTAGATAGAAGACGACCCCAAAAAATAGTCCAGAGAAATATTTTCAGTTTCGGGGGAATCTTAATTATTCAGTGGGACATGCACATTAGCTACACGCAGCTTCACCGTCGCACACACAATAGAACCCACGCAGGCAAATGCACTGTCATGGCCCTACACCCACCCTGTCACACACACGCACAAGACACACGCACACGCAGCTTTACCGTAATACGCACACACACACCCACCTCACAGCCCCACACCCAGTTTGATCTTGGCTTTGAGGTAGGACTATAAACTTGTGATTGTAACTGGAAGGAATAATGCCGCAATGCGGGAAGGAAACGAAGATGGTAATAATGCAGAACTTCCCAAGTTACCATGCCACCCACCTCTCAATTTTATTAAAACTGGTATCTACCTATCATATACTTTGGGAGGCAATACTGTTTAGAAGTTGCAGTAAGATGTGGATGGGTCAATCCACATCAAGGACTTGTGATCTGTCTTATTGCAACAAATACACATATTTTTTGTCTTGGGTACACGCCAGTAACATACACGCGCGCGCGCGCACACACCCACACACACCACACAGAGTTTCACCGTAACACACACACACACTTTTGATCAGATGCACTATGACCATAACACACATACTTTTGAACACCGTAACACACGCACACACACACACAAATATAATGAGTCTGATAATTTACCGGCTCATTTAGGGAGCCCTACACACTTTTTTTTTGTGTCATATAACGATTAAATTAAAAATTGAAAAAAAATCGAACGACTGTGATAGTCCTCTAGGGTACAATGTACCATAAAATCCGGTTTTCCATCTCAGGACCAAGATTACGAACTGCATTATTGTTCTAAGGGCCGCTTGTTTTACCTTTTAGAGCATACATGAAAGTATACTGTGATTTAACATTAGATTGGACCAAGGGCAAAAGCCATATAATCGTGCCAATAATTACTATAAGTTACACGAAAGTGTCTATTTTTGCTACAACCAATACAAGCAAATCTTCATACGCGTCAAGGAGTCAGAACTGCCAACAAGGGTTGGTTGATTCCAATCCAGGTTTCTCACCTGGAATCGAATCCTGCCCGCCGCACTTGTTGGTGGCAAACTTGCGTCATCGCCCTGCTTGTGCTCCACACACGGGTCCTTGTGCGCTTCGGCCCCGACATAGGTGCGGGAATCGGGGGCTTAGATGTATGTGTCGACCTTGTAGGTTCCCGATGCGTAATACTTCATGCCGGTTAGATTAGAACCTTACGGTCCAACCTTTTTATTAACCAAAAAAAGTCAAGAGTCAAAACTTTGCGCCAAAACTCATAAATTAAAAGCACGGAAACAAGAAATCAAGGCTAGAAATTGAGGTGATCGAAGCAACCAGTGGAATTTCTGTGTTATATAAAGGTAGCTGAGTTGTGGGATGGGTGTATAAAATTGTGGAAAGAAGATGAGTATCAACGAAATCGAGTGTTGAAGGAACGAAGACGGCAGATGCGTTTTTGGGCAGAGAGTGAAGTTGGGCGTGGCGTAGAGAGGAGGGCTGAAAACCGTAGACGACGCAATTCCTAAACTTTAGTTTACTTCTATTCTAATACTCCACTTAAGCCCGCCAAGTGACTTGGGCTATAAGGTGGGAGGAGGAGGAAAGGAATGACGGAGGTGGCAAAGGAGGAGGAGGAGGTGTGGTTGGTGGGGGAAATAGTAAGGAAGCAAGTGCAAGACTGGGACGACGACGTGAAGATAGTGGCCAGGTACAAGGCCTTCAGCGGGCAGAGGTGCGATTGGGAGCCCAAGTACCTCTTCTGGAGGGACTTAATCATCCATATTGCTCGCCACCTCCGCCTTTTCATCATCCGTCCTTCCCAGGTTCCCCTCCCTTCCTCTTCCCTTCCTACTATTTTCCAATGAGGAATACAGGTGAGCTCTGATTATGTGTTGAGTTTGGGCGAAAGGAGTACATTTCTTAAAATGAGATGAGATGTCCCCAAAAATTACCATTTTGGCTTCACAATCTTTATGGCATTCCTCTTCCATAATCTTAACCTAGGCTTAAGATTCTTTTCAAGACTGTCAATTGCTTCAAACCGTTGTATTGTCTAATGGAAGTAATGTAGCTTTTGAAATTGGGTGGGATTTCTGCCCAAAGTTTTTCATATAGTTGCCAAGTTATTGTCCCCAACATTCTTGTGATTGATGTAACCTTTATATGGGAAACATAATTGATGCCATAAGATTAGAATGTCAAATCTTTCATTTCCTTCCATTTTGGGCTCTTTTAACATTTTGCCTTTTTGTTGTCAAACTGCAGGTGAAGAATTTTTGGTTCAATCGAGGAGGCTTGACTCCATTATGCCTTGACCGCGTACTTGTGAGCTTCTTCTAAATCCTAATCCTTTTTTCAAGTCAACCAACTCATATCCTGTTTAAACCCACCTATGTCGTAGCCGGCCAGCATAAATCAAGGTCACATTCCCTGAACAAGAATCCTTTTTTATACTGCACTTATAGAAACTATCCTATGTTAGACAACGATTGTCGCGAGATTGGTGTTTCCCCAGTTCGTCAAAAGGTTGCTCGTACTTTTCTCTGGTTTATTATCCACCCTCTGTTACTCTTCTTTTTGGTAAAGAATTTGTGTTTACTGATAGACCACCAATGCTTTGCATAGCCTGATATTCTTATACCCTAGTAAAATGGTAAGAAACAACTTAAGATAGCATGTCACATTTATAAAAAATATCAAGGTTGAGTAAGAAGAATCCGATACAGACTGATTAAGTTATTGAACTGTTTCATGAGGCTAAGATGTAGGGTATGTATGCTTCAGGAGCATAATTGCTATGTGTCCTTGATTGTAAGGTCATAGGTCATTTGTTGCATTTCATGATTTTTACTCCATCAGAGTTCAGACCATAATTAAGGGTAGACTTTTTGGTCACATGCTGTAATATGGTTGCCAGTCATTTATCGTTTTACCCTTCTTTTGTACTATCAGCGACATATCAACTAATATGCTGCCTGACTTGTGCATAAACATTGTTGGCTACCTCCCAAAGATGGAGCTTGTGAATTGGCACACGGTATACAACGTGTGTGATTATAGATGCTTAAAACTCACACGAGAAAAGTGTTCGCATAAAGCTAAGGCTCACAAGGTCATACTCGGACAGCCCCGAGCCCAATATTCTGAGGCTCGCTAAACAATACACTATAATCAACGCCCATTGCTCTCGAATGGAACCGTAAAGGTTTTCATTGAAACAATAAGAGCTCAAGGCAGGATTAAGCCTTGCATAGAATGATTAGTGCTGTATTTCTCATGAATAGTACCTAAAGGTCTTTGATGTGGCAATATGAGCCCAAGGCATGATTACTCGTCAATCACTTTAGTGTTTAAATTTTGGCTCCTAGCATCCTTATGTTCTAATTTTGTGTGCCACTCACTTAAGGTCGAAATATAATTTTTCTTGAACTTCTGTTAACTTATGATGTGTAAATTCGTGACTTCCATTCCATTACTAATCCACGTTTGTAGCCACATCAGTTTATTCACTTCCTTCATAGTGTGCCACCACCACCATCACTAGCCTCACCAAACATGCAACGACCCACCACCACCACTACTAGACCCAAATATGCGACCAGCCCCACCACCAAACCCCCGAAAGATGCCACCATCAAACCGATATTACTGCCACTGCCATTAATTCCACCAGACCAACATTACCACTGTCACCAACACCAGACCCATCGCCGACACTGCTGACATAGAAACCATGATGTCAACACCAACATTACCACCTAACACCAAACCCACAACAACCACCACCACCCTTAGCAACAAAAAATGATACATGTGCAGATCTGTGATTATGTCTTTATTTGCAGATCTGTGATTATATATAGTGCTCCTACTAGTACCACAAACTGAAAATCCATTTTTATGCAGCAAGAAGTAGTTACGTGTGTGACTACGGGATTTTCAGGGATTTAACTTCGACTTTTTCCAAGGGCTTGAGGTTTCTTAGCAGCGTAACTAAGGCTGTCATACTCGCCGATCTAGTTGTTGAGGTCTTCGTCGGTGGTAATGAAAGTCAAGTGGGGCAACTGGTATTTGATGTTTAGGTACTTGTTTCAGAGCATGGTTTTGGAGAGGTGGTTGGTTAGGTCCAAAAAGGATTGTGTTTCAGTCAACAATGACGATTCGAGTATTGCTGCCAATGTAGCATAGAGATTTCTCCTGGGGTTGAGGGACGATGTAGCCACCGTAGCTACTCATGGAGCGGAGTTTGAAAGGGCTTGGATCACATCACCAGTAGTTTTCTAACACAACAGGCCTGCTTGGTTCAAGTGGAATTTAATGTCACCAACATTCTTTGGTGGGTTGACTTGTATCCATACTGGTTCACGTCCATTTGTGAACATTTATCCTAGGGCTATTTTGAGGCCCAGTAGACTTTCTAGAGGTTACACTCCCTGATGGTCCAGCTATTACCCGAGTGTGGTGAACTTGAGCGGATGGGGAATAACCTCGTGGGTTATTTTGTTGATGTATGGAGATTCTAATTGGATGTGGCCTTTCAGACATCCTTTCTGCTGGGGAACGACTTTTAGGCACCGGAGGCACTAAGGGTGTTGGAAACATCCTGTGCGGGTGGCTACCCTCATCAGGTATTAAATGCGTCCCCAGGGTATTGCGGCCTTAGCCTATACCCCAAATGGTCCACAGTTGTGGGTACTCTAGGACCTATGGGATGCATACGCGTATGTATCTGAGACCGAAACCCATGTTCTGAAGGAGATGGCACCTAGGAAACTGAGACCATGGCCTATGTTCCATAGGAGATGGCCCTCTGGAAAACTGAGGCTAGGGCCCGTGTTCCACAGGCGTAGGGCCCGTAGTAACTTGTGGCTGCAGCCTATGTACCAAAGGAGATGCTCCTTGGGAAACTGAGGTCGTACCCTATGTTCCATAGGTGACAGTTTCTTAGGAACTTGTGGCCGTAGCCCAAGTTTTAAAGGAGGGGGGCCCTGGGGAAACTGAGGCTGTAACCTATGTTCCGCAAGCGGCATGTGGCCATAGCCTATGTTCCAAAGGAGATGACCCCTGGGGAAACTAAGGTCGTAGCATATGTTTTGCAAGCGACAGGCCCCTTTGAACTTGTGGTTGTAGCCCATGTTCCAAGGGAGGTGGCCCCTGAGAGACTGAGGCCGTAGTCTATGTGCCAAAGGAGGTGACCTCTGAGGAAACTGAGGCTGTAGTCCATGTTTGGCAGGCGGTAGGCCCTAGGAACTTGTGACCGTAGCCTATGTTAGCAAGGAGATGGTCTATAGGGAAATGAGGCCGTAGTATATGTTCCGCAGGGGACAGGCCCCTAGGAACTTGTGGCCGTAGGCCGTAGCCTATGTTCCAAAGGAGGTAGCTTATGGGGAAACTGAGGTTGTAGCCCATGTTCCGCAGGCGGTAGGCCCTAGGAACCTATGGCCTTGACCTTTATCCTGTAGACAGGAGGCCCGTAGGAACTTATGGCCTTGACCTTTGTTCCATAAGGGCTGATCTTTGGGGAGTTGTGGCTGTAGCCTACGTCCCAAGGGGTATGACCTTGTGGGTAGCCTATGTTCCATAGGCTCCAGGCCCTAGGAACTTGTGGTTGTAGCGTATGTTTGAAAGGAAGTGGCTCCTGGGAAACTGTGGTCGTAGCCTATATTCCACAAGCGGCAGGCCTTTAGTGGCCTTGACCTTTGACCTTTGTTTTATAGGGGCTGGTCCCTTGGGGACTTGTGGCCGTGGCTTATGTCCAAAGGAGTACGAGCTTGTGGGCCTTACAATCTTCGAGCCAGTGGTTATGGTGTGGCATCAGGCATGTTAGCATGCTTCCCTGAATGTCATCACTATTTTCTTTGGAATCACCAGCGTGAATTTTGATTTTACGATAGTAATTTCCTTCCTGCCAGGCAATCAGTATTATAGGTTGGTGTTGAAAGAAACAATATTTAATATTGAAATTTTGCTTCTTCTTTTTTTCCCTCAAGAGAAAAAGGAAAAACGTGGGCAAAAATAACAGTGAATATTTTAGGCCAAAACAAGTAAACATTTTTTTCTTTCTGTTTACTTGATTTTTGTGCATTGGGACCGCTGTGCCCCTTTTTTTCTTTTGTTTCCAGTCTTAACGTCAAAAGAGGTCCATGAAGCTCAGCAGCATAGTTGCCCGACTACCAACTCCCCCAAACAGCAACTTTCCAGCTTTCCTTTTTGTTTTTTTCCTGCTGTAACACTATAGCAAAAGCAGGTTGACAGGAAAAAAATGCGCTTTTTTTTTTTGGGGTTGTGTTAAAGAAAAAACTGTGTTTCTAAAAATGGGAGGAGGAATATGATCCCACTTGGAGTTCCACTTTTTGATGACACATTTTCGTGTTATTGATTAATGTGAGACTTGTGCCACTAAGTCCCGTCGTGTATATGACAACGTTTATTTTTATTTTTTTAAAAATTAAATTCATATTCCCAATTGGCTTACAAGACAATTCTTAATTACGTCCACGACGGCCTTCAATTAAAGAAACGCGCAAAACAAATGCAAATTAAAAAGTAGCAAAGTGTACATAAATATTTTATTTCTCATTGTATGGTGCAGTCCATATGTTGGACTTAATAAACCACATTTTCTACAATGAAAGGTCAAAAGGAAAACAAGAAATAGAAATACATGTAATTGGAGAGAGAGTAGAGGGAGCGCTATCACCTAGCAACCTCCATATTCGAGCTTCGAGGGGAACTAGTAAAAAGTAGCCCTTAGCTTTTGCTTGGAACTCCCCCTTTTCTTTTTCTTCATTTTTTCCCTCACTGGCGAACAACTTCTTTCTCTCTTTCTTCCCTCTTTACTTCTCCTTTCCTTTTTCTATATTAAGCCCAAGAAAGGGGACTTACTCTCTTGTAAGGCCCTACACCTCTATTTGATAAGCCTTAGCTTATCTTTGATGCCAAGGAAAGTGGGTTCGTACCTACGTGGAGGTGCCACAAAGGCTGCAGTCCGAGTCAGCTTCCAAGTATGCAAAGTGAGAGACAGTGAGGGCGGAGTAAGGGCAGAGAGCAAGGCTTCCCAGATAGGCCGTGAGGAGTGGCAGTGCTGCGAAGACAAGGCTGAGACGAACAAGGCCGACAGTCGACAGTCCAAGTCAGGGTCCGAGTCGGGGTCCAATGTTACGGTCCAAAGTTATGTCCAATTTTGTGTTTCTCTCTCTAGAATCCAAGAGCTCTCAAATTCTAGAGTGAGAAAGTGATTTTTGTGAGAATGATGAAGAAATCCCTTTTTGAGTCATAAAGTTCACTATTTATAAGAAACAGTGTGCTTATGTCATAAAGTGCCACATGTCGTCCCCTGGGGGTGACACGTCAACAGGGGGTTCCAAAATACCAGTTCTCCGTTGGATTGCTGGTTCCCAAATTCGCATTGCCTGCCTCGCACAGCGTCGCTCTACCTGTCTGAGAAGACTGACCACACCATGACAGCATGATCAGAGTAAGCCCGTTGCCCCAACCACCGATCCAAACCCTTACTAAATCCCACAAGATGCATTAAGAGACGCGCAGAGAACCTGACAGTGGTGAGGGTTGCCCCCGTAGCCAACTGCCAGGCGGATTAGGCGCGATGCCCTCCAAAGACCTGCTCCCGTCCCGGAGTGACCCGTGGGTCATTGTCCTGGTGGTGTCGACGATCAACGGCAACATGCACGGATATGGTTACAGCTCAGTGCTCAGAGTCACGCAAGTCAAGCCGGGCGGTGATAGCTTTGTGGTAACGAGCCTATCCCGCTGCGAGGCATCCTCGTGCAGGAGCCCCTTGTGATTGTGAAGGCGACGGCTTTGCGGTAATGAGCCCATCCCGTGGCGGCGATGACTTTGTGGTAACGAGTCCATCCCGCTGCGAGGGGTCCTCGTGTCGGAGCCCCCCGTGATTATGACGGCGATGGCTTTGTGGTAACGAGCCCATCCCGTGGCGGCGATGACTTTGTGGTAATGAGTCCATCCCGCTGCGAGGGGTCCTTGTGCCGGAGCACTACGAACGGAGCCCCCCCGGAAGCATGTAACATGATTATGGCGCACGGGTGCGGTGCCTACCGCACGAGACATTGATTGTGCCACATGGGCGTGATGCCAACGACATGAGACAATACCTGGTGCCAGGGGCACATGTTATGAAAGTGGCGCGGCGACAAATGTCGCGGAGCAATACTTGGTGTCGGGGGCACGTATCATGACAATGGTGCACGGGCGCGGCGACGAACGTCAAGGAGCAATACTTGGTGCCGGGGGCATGTATCATGACAATGGCGCACATGAGTGGTGACGAACTTCGAAGAGCAATACTTGGTGCAGGGGCACGTATCATGACAATGGCGCACGGGCGTGGTGACGAATGTCGAGGAGCAATACTTGGTGCCGGGGCACGTATAATGATAATGGCGCACGGGCGTGGCGACGAACGTCGCGAAGACGGCGCACGGGCGCGCGTTGGGTGTCCCGAAGACGGGATGTGAGTTGAGTGTGCCTGTTATAACAAAATAATTAATGCAACATGTAGTAATGACAAAGTTGGGAGTGATGGTATGCGGTCGTCAGCGACGGGTCATTCGGTGGTAGCGCTGGACTTTGGGCGACGGGCATCGCGGGAGCGGTGTGCGGTCACGGACGAAGGACGTTGCGAGGTTGATGTATGAACGTTCGTAAACATCGCGGAGGTGCAAAGACTCGAGAAAATAAGTGCGCGCGGCGGGAAAGGCCATAGGCCAAAAATGAGAGGAAGGCCAAGGCCCTCAGGAGGCCGAGGCCGACCCTAAGGGTGGCCAAGGCCAAACGGCCAACTCCCATGAAGGAGCCCAAGGCCACTCCCCCCCTTCAGTGAACTTTGGGCGCGCCAACGGTAGGTGTTTTTATGGGCAAAGACAAATCCGAAAGTTGTATTATGACGAGCGTGTCAAGGTGAATCGTACCCACATGATGAATAAGGTGCCAAAGTCACGTGCGAAGCATACGAAGCGAAAAAAGTGCGAAAAGAGGGGTGCGCGAAAGGGTGAACCACCGGGGGAAAATGGTCGAGGCCAACCCCTCCTGGAGGCCGAGGCCGACCCCCTGGGGTTGGCCAAGGCCATTTGCCCCTTGACCCCGTTGCTCCAAGTGCGCCGTCGGCCGATGTTTTTGGCGAAAAGGTTCTTGGGTGGTTTCGGTGTGATGGACGTGCTACCGTGAGTCACGTTGATGCGAAATAAATTGTGCCTAAGCCGCGCACGAGGCGCGCGGAGCAAAAAATGCATGTGACTTGGGCGCGCGCACTTTGACCGGTTCGATGCGTTGGAAAAAGACTGTTGAATCTGTCGACGTGTTTGCGTGAAGTGGGACCCCTAGTGGGCCCTTGGGTACGACCAGAATAAGTTGGGAACAATCTTAAATGCCCCCTTCCTTACACATGAAAAGTTTTTGGATTCAAAAACTTTTCCGTGCTCTTCCAATCATAAGCGACCATTTCTCATTTGCTTTATCTCCAAAATTGCCAAGTACTTTTGTTTTGCTGTACTTCATATTTGGATGGAATATGTGTCTAGGTTTACACTAATCCATGATCTTGAAACATGTCCAAAAGAATAATTCTCAGTATTTTATAATAGACCACATATCCATTAATTTCTGGGCTTTCTTAAAATTCTTTTGTATAAAGGCCATCCGTTAAAATTGTGCCGACTCTATTTGAACTAAAGGAAGGCCCACAATCCGTTGAAATTTGGTGCCAAGTATATGTGTAAATATGATTCGAAATTAATATGTTTATTCTTTTTTATTTTTCATTTCTTTTCCATTTTGATCTTCACTTTTTGTGTGTGTGTGCTTTTCAGCTTGAAATGTTCAATGCTGGTGAGATTTTACGAAGGGGTGATCTTGTGGATCCGACAAGTGGTCTGATGTCTAACATTGTAAGAAGAGTAGTACATCTGGTGGGTTTCTCTAGATCATCAACTCCAATAGATCTCTCAGATGATCACCTTATTCTTTCCACACTATTAAAGGTAGCAGTACTGTTCTCTTTATTGATAATTAGAAATGTTATTCCTCATTCTTCATTATGCATTTGTATTTACAGCACGGGTCAAAAATGTATTGCCATAAAAATTGGAAATTTGTTTTTTTGGATAATATCAATGAAGTTGGATCCTACAAAAAATTTCTTATGACGGACTCAGACATGCATGATTGTTGTATCACGTGATTCCTGACCCTCTCAGAATAGCAATTAGTGCTGGTCTACTGGAATTACATTTTTTATATTGTTGAGCTTAGGACTGTATACAAACCGAGTTCGAGCCGAACATCGGTGTGTTCGTGTTCAGTTCGTATAGCTCAAGCTATGTTTGAACTCGGCTTGAGTTCTTATAAGTGACTGAAATGTTCGTTGGAACTCGGTTCGTAAAACCACTCACAAAGCTCGGGCTCGACTCGGTTCATTCGTTTAACCTATACAAACCGAACTCGGACATTGTAAGCTCGTTTGTTTTCAGGTTCAATAAGACCAAAAAAAACCAGATCTGAAACTTCTAATATTCCAACTACTCAAAGTTGGAAAAAACAAAAAATTTAACAGAAAAAACGACAGAAAGGTTGATCTCGCAGATTGTTCATGACCAAATCACAAGAAATGCAGCGATTCAATAGATATTGACGGGTCTCTAGATCTCTACGAAGAACCGAACCACATTGGGAAGTGCCTGGCATGTTGTGATGGTTGGTGCGTGAGTCATCTGTGGGAGTGTTCGCTGCCGAGGGAGGCGACTGGTTGCTGTGTGTGTCTGAGAAAGAGGTGTGCATCGCTGAGCTAGGGAGGCGCCGTGATGTTGGTTGGCGTGTCAGTTTGTGTGCGAGGGAGGGAGGCTTGGCTTATATTTTGATTTATAAGTTGGCTTGATCTTGTAGCAAATTTATTTTAGGTTATCATGTTTTTTAAGTTTATTTTACATGGATATATTTGTAATTAGCTATGCCTTACTTATGAAAATATTAAAGTGTTCATGTTCAGCTCGTTTAATAAACGAGCTCTAAAAAATTGTTCATTTTTCGGTTCGTATAATATACAAACGAACATGAACGAGCTTTGTGGGGAACGAACTGTTCATGATCAGCTCTCTGTTCATTTACAGCCCTAGTTCACTTGAGCTTGTCATTTAACTTGGATTGTTATCCCGAATGTAATTGGTAAGGTCTGCAGTTCTTATTTTATTGTGTAGGAGAAAGCTGCTGAAGTTATCAGAGCTTTGTCTGAAAACCATTGGACTTCTTCGTGCATCATTACAATGAGGAAGTTCCAGGAGATCTGTGGAGGATCCAAGGAAGCACATGCAGTCTTGAGTCACTTGTCGGAATGTGGGAAAGCGAAGTACCTAGTAATCAAGAAGAAGGATTTTATAGAGGTATTGATCTTATGCCAATTATCATTTGCTACTTAGTAACACTGAGTAGATCAAGTTACTAGTTACATAAATGAGATCAACAGTGATTTGTAATGTAAAACCACGTAGTAAATGTATCAAAAGCTGACCCTGTGGGAACTCAGAAATTTTGCTAAAGTTTTTTCTTGGAGTGGCTTCTTATGCTAATTTGTTTACTAATTCAAAAGCTTGGGTGGGAAAATAAGTGTTCAGTCCATCACAAATTTCAGAAATTATGTCTGATACAGGCCAGAGTGAATCATAAATTCTTTCACCCGCGGTTCGAGAGAAGCCATAATTGTGGAAATATCAAAACTGATATTGATCTTTTACAGGGTGTGAAGATCTCTCTCTTGCCACGAGCAGTTTCTGGTATTACGAGTTTAGATTTGGATGTTTTGCACTTAATTTGGACAGAAGAGAAGCTTCAGCAACAGGTTGATGTGATTGACCAACGTTATGAAACGTAAGTGGTACTAATCCCAGGATTGTTGTTTTTGAAGTTTGAAATTCCCTTAAGATGAAACCATTGTAGATTTCTGGCGACCGCTTGCTTGCTGGCTAACATACAACCTTTTCTAGAGTTCCAGAGTTAGGACAACTTGAGCATTTTATTATGGAAAAAATTTGGCTGCTATCCCGGTTGGAGGAATCTTCCCCCTACCCCCCCCCCATATAGCGACAATCAGTCGTCTCTAAATGTTTCTAGTAGCTTTTATTTAGTGATGCTAAAAAGTGCTGCTATGAATTGTCGCTGAAATTGTTAGAAGAAAAGTCACTAAAAACATTTAACAACTATTAATTGTCACTACACATGGAGTTGGAGAAAAATTCCTACAAACTGGGTAGGAGCCAAAGTTGGATCTTTTATTATTGATACATGGTTCCTTAATCGATACATTAAGATGCTCTCTTTCCCTGTCATTAACTTCGGTTGGTTGTGCAGGTCCAGAAAATTAGCTTTAGCTTCTCTTAATTCCGGGAACAAAGTGATTGCTTTGAGGCATGCAAGGGAACTAAAAATGGCCTCTCAAAGTCGAGAAAAATGTATAACCCTTCTTAATAGAGTGGAGGAGGTGCTCAGAGTTATTGCAGATGCTGAATCCTCGAAAGAGGTTAGTTCACAGAAATGTTTAAATTTACTTGAGGTGCCACTCTATATTGTTTTGACCTGTTAATCTGTTAGTGAGTTGCCAGTGTATCGTGTCATTTCTTTTGAGGGTTCAATTGTTTTCAGTTTGATGCATTGATTTAAAACTGCCTTAATTATGAAATATCTTTAATTTTTTCTTTCCAATTAGATAAGATATTCATACAACCACCTTTGACCTTGTATGCCAGGTTTCTGAAGCCATCCAAATTGGTGCAAGAGCAATAAAGGAAAATAATATGAGTGTGGAAGAAGTTCAGCTTTGTTTACAAGAACTTGATGAGAGCATTGATACACAAAAGCAAGTTGAACAAGCCCTAGGTAATCTTTGCTTTATTCAGAATCCCAGTTGCCTCAGATATCAAGAACTAAAGACACATTATGTTGTAGTAAAGAGCTGGCCGAAACTTAAATATGGCGTTTGACCTGCTGCAATACGTGACTAATAGTAACTCCATAGCACACATATATGACCTGTGGGATCCTTTAAATACATAAGAAGGTTTCAGATGTTTGTGTTTTGAGGGGGTTTGAGACCTGGGAAGAATACAAACCCAGCATTCATATCTTTATTTTTCTTTACTTTCTAACTTGGGGGTGTTGTGGCTATTTCAGAATCAACTCCATCGTATGCTGAGTTTGAGGAGTCAGATGTTGAAGATGAGTTTAAAGAACTACAGCTGGAAGTTAGAAGTGAATCAATCCCAAGTCCCATCTCCAAAATTGGGGTTGATAGTCTTGCAGGGGGAGAAACAGTGACCTCAGAAACAGCCGAGTCACTGAGTCGAGCACTGTCAAATCTTAAGCTTAGAGAAGGTGTAGCCATAGAATCAGTGACACAGGATTCCCTTGAATTAGGGAGAAACAATAGGTCAAAAGCTTCAAAACTTGAAGCAGCTTAGTTAGTAATTTGCCAATTCCAAAAAATCTTTAGCTGAGCTGGGCCATGCTGATATATAGTATATATCTGTATAAAAGAAAAGATTTGGTTGAACTGTGTTTGACGTATGAATTTGTGGCTTTGATGAAAGTAAATTAGTTAACGAAGGCAACAAACAAATAGAATATCCAAGTATGTGGATGGTGTACTCTGATCCGACACCTTCTTGTTGAACTCTTTGAAAGCCAAAGATTCATTAAAATCGTACCCAGGTTGGCACGGCGATATAAGAAGATGTAAATTTGAAGCAAGTAAATGCACGGTTGTGTTAATCAAAAGAAAAGGGATCGCTTTTCAACTACTGGGTTGTAGGTTTTGGTTCGCAGATGAGGTGATGAGAGAGTAACATGGTCTCGAGAGCTATACTGCTGTCCGTAACAGCTGCAGATGCCGCCATTAACGCCGCCATCCTTGCGAACCTCTTCAGCTCTACTCCCATCACTCAAACCCGCAGAAGCAAGCAACCTAATTCCAACCACCCAATTCAACCAACAAGTGAAAGGGAATCCATGTCTGTCTTCGGGCTATGATCTTCTACTCCTCAAGTCTCCGCCCCATCTATCCGAAGCAAGAAGATTGCACGCTCTTCTCCTGGTCGCCGGTTACTTCCGCCCGACCGCTACTAACATTAGCGTGTTGGGTTCCCAGCTCGTCAATGTCTACATCCGACTCGGATGCCTCCAACATGCGCTCCTCGTCTTCCACCACCTCCCCTACAAAAGCAACCTCTCGTGGAACGCCATACTCAGAGGTTTTGTCGATGCCGGTCACTTCTCCAAAGCAGTTGAATTATATCACTCGATGCTCCGCCTAGGCCTAGTTCCCGATAATTACACCTACCCACTAATCCTCAAGGCTTGCTCTGGGTTATCTGCTCTTGAAGAAGGCCGAAAGGTTCAAGATTTAATTTATTTCAACAAAGCTTATCGCAACCAGAGGCCCAATGCTTACGTCGGATGTGCTTTGATTGACATGTTTGCGAAATGTGGCAGCCTGGACGAAGCGCGGATGGTGTTTGATGATATGCCGGACAAAGATCTAGCCTCGTGGACTGCTATGATATGTGGGACCGCACACAATGGGGAGTGGCTCCAAGCATTGTCTTTGTTCTCAAGGATGAGATCGCAACGGATACAGCCTGATGCGGTGATTCTGGCAGCTCTTCTTCCTTCGTGTGGCAGAATGGAAGCCAAACCAGCTGGTATTGCCTTGCAAGGCTGTGCAGTGAGGAGCGGCTTTGAGAGTGATTTGTTTCTGACAAATGCTCTGATGGACATGTACTGTAAATGTGGGGACACCAGTGAAGCTTTCTTTGTATTTGTCAACATGGTCTGTAAGGACGTAATCTCTTGGAGTACCTTAATTGCCGGTTACTCACAGAACTCCCAATACCGTGAGAGCCTTGAGATGTACTTGGAGATGGAGAGGTCTGGTGTAAAAACTAATGCTATTATTGCTGCAAGTGTTCTTCCTGGATTTGCCAAGCTCAAACTCTTGAGGCGGGGAAAAGAGATGCACACGTATATCCTAAAACAAGGGTTTGAATGTGATGTTGTTATAGGGACTGCACTGGTCGATATGTACTCTACCTGTGGGTCCTACAGAGAAGCGGAACACATTTTCCAAATGATGTCAAATAGGGACATCACTATATGGAACTCGATAATTGCAGGGCATGCTTCCAATGAGGATTATGCTTCAGCTTTTACAATCTTTCGAAGAATCTGGGGATCTAAGCTTAAACCAAATTTCATAACGCTGGTGAGCATCCTTCCGGTATGTACTAAAATGGGGGCCCTCAAGCAGGGCAAGGAAGTCCATGGTTATGCAATTCGAAGTGGCCTTGGAATGGCCATTTCTGTCCAAAACTCTCTCATAGACATGTACTGCAAAAGTGGATACCTGGAGATGGGGGTGAAGGTCTTTGATCATGTGATTGAAAAGAATGTTGTGACTTACAACACAATCATCTCTGCTCATGGTATTCACGGATATATAGAGCAGGCACTTTCATTTTTTGATCAGATGAAGGCAGCAAAAATAAGGCCTAATAAAGTCACTTTCACTGGACTCTTGTCAGCTTGTGGTCATGCAGGTCTAGTTGATACAGGTCGAGTCTTCTACAATTCCATGTCAGATGATTATGGTTTGCTTCCAGAGATGGAGCACTACTCATGCATGGTTGACCTACTTGGTAGAGCAGGACAGCTTGAGGATGCTTGTAATTTTATCAAAAGAATGTCGGTGGAACCAGACGTTGACATATTGGGAAGCCTACTTGCTGCGTGCAGAGTCCATAACAAGGTAGAGCTTGCTGATCTTGTCGGGAGGCAGATTTTGAGGAAAAGGTTGAAAGATTCTGGCTGTCACATCCTGTTATCCAATATATATGCATCTTCTGAAAGATGGGAAGATGCATCCAAGGTGAGAAGTATGATAAAAGAAAAAGGCTTGGTAAAGAAACCTGGAAGGAGCTGGATTCAGATAGGTCATCATATTTGTTCATTTAGTGCGACACCTACAATAAACCCAGATTTCCATAAGATCGAAGAGATTTTTATAAGTTTGGTGTTGGAGATGAAGGTAGGGTATGTGCTGGATCCAAGCTTCCTTTTCCATGATCATGATGTTGAAGATGGCTGCCCTCCATTTACCGGGAAAAGAAAATGAAGATAGCTGGATTTGAATTACTGTTAGATATTCAGGGTGACTTTGTCCGAAAATTGCACTGCCACATCTTAAAATCCCTTCAATCGGAGGAGTTAGTAGTAAGGATGCTTGGGATCATTATATGCATGATCATGGGATGGAGCTACTCATATAACGTACCGGACGCATATATGGATGGTGAGACATATGAAGTATTCCTGTTTAGCATCAAACACCGGTCCGCTGTACGGGTGTAACGATTGTTGATGTGATGAAGTGTGTTTTGGCAGTTTTGGCAAAGGCGTGGAGCCTTTCTAATGATTTACAAGCAAACGAGGACTGGTGGTGGCTAACGTCATGCCTATTGCAGCAATTAAAGAGATTCCATCTGTGGTTTTGAGGAGAGTTTAACATTTCCTTGCAGCGAAGCAGCACATATAAGCGGGTTCATCCTGATGTGTGGCCAGATAAGTCCTTGATTGGGGATGGATATCTACTCTCTCCACTAGAATGTTGGCCACAATTGTCACAGAACTGTGGTGGGCATGTTTTGATCCTCTTTGCAAAGTAACAGCGCATGCACATGTAATAATGGTAGTACCATAGGGGAGCCCCGGTATCTGAAGTCTGATTGCATACTCTCTCTGGCAAAGCAATGGCTCCTAACACCGTTGGAAGCATATGCAGCCATATCTGATTCGAATTATGTGAACATCACCATCTTTATAGATGCATACAGTTTTGGAAATAGAACTTCTGCCATGATGCCGCCAAACCAGAAAGAGAACATATTGAACAAAATTCCTGGCACACAGAAAGTGTAGTGATAGGGATGGAACCGCATTTGGTTCCCTTTTTCTTTCTTCTAGCGCGTGTGGATAATTCACAGAATTGCACCAGAGGTATCAAACCTCTGTTTGTCTATCCCTACCGCCCCTCATTTCAAAGAGAACTCTTAAGAGAAAAATCAGCGAAGTTCAGCTTTGCATGTGGTCAACCTCTAGCAAAAAGAGAACTACAAACTCTGAACTAGAACTCCACTAGTGTTGCTAGTTTCCAAGTTGTCACTAAACATTGACTGCATACACGTATCCTGTTCACTGAACAACATCTATTAAACTTCTGAAAGCATGTGACCAAGGATCACAGCCTCTTTAGAGGGAACTTGTCATCCTTACAACAGATAAGAGTGCAAATAAGGAAAGACTTTCGTACCCAAAAGAACGTAGAATATAGAGAACAAATTCCATGGAAGGTAATGATTACAAGGCCATCTTGTTATGATTGCGTGGGTCCTCTCGCTTGATACCAGTAGAAGTCATCTCAAGTTAGAACACCCTCCTTTAAACATTCGGCTATTACATATTTAAGTTGAAGCATCTTGTCCCTAGCCAACTGCAATGAATAAGATCAGATGCATGCATGTCATAACCAAGTAATGAAGTAAGTGCTGCATGTGAATTGTGAGAATCATGGACGGGAACAGTGTAACAGAACTTCAGACAGGTACGACTGGTTGTGGCATAGAGGACCCAGTATTCAGTTGGTAATCTAAGGATCTCCGAGGTAAAGCTACATATGTACATACAATTAGATTACCAAACTATGAAATAGTCATGGAACTGTGATGGCATGATACACAAGAATTTACAATAGGTAACAACTAGTAATTCCTGTTTAGCAATTCGAACTGCTGCATGCTCCTACCCATATAATAATGAAATAAGAAACCTCACCTTATGGACCGCTGTGATTTTCCTGTGAGCTTCATGAAGTTGGCCCTCAATTGCTTCTTCAGCTTGCAAGAGTAACTTTCTCTGTAAAGCTCCTGCCAGAACAGAAGAATCATTACCATTAGAATTCTGTGTAAATCGGAGTGCATGGTCAGCTAGAGCCTTTAGGAATCAGAATCTGACCGCTGTTAAGATAACATGTTACTCAAAAGATATAAGAACAACATAATTATTGCTTTTGCTTTGCAGGTAGGAGCCATCAGCATAGAGCCTCTTCAAAGCAAATCACAGCCTCCCGTAGTGCAAAACAATATTACAAAATTCCCAGGACTATTTGAGAGGACAGAGAGTGAAAAACCAAATTACGTAGACGTTGATAAGAGATATACAAATATACTAGCATGGTTAAACCACAGCGGTAACAAATGATGTAAGAAGAGAGCATATTTCCGCAAAACGCTATATGGCATTCATGTCTGACTTTCTGAAACAAAGAAGGAAAGAAAATGTAGACAACTCTTAATACCACAACCTGATTGGTCCAGTGCATCCTTTCAGTAATTGCAACTAGACATATTATAGGTATATATATTTCTGAACTGAGGCAGAAATAAAAGTGCAACCACAACTTGACATATAGCAACTTCAATCTTTAAAACTGTAAATGAGCAAATAATATAATGCCGAGATGTATATAATTCCATACTTTGTCTCTCCACAGTCCCTTTAAACTCTATCTGGTGTGCGTCCAGCCCTTCAAGTGTGCTCCTGCAATCCTGGAGATGCTGATTAACCTCTTCTTTGAACCTTTCATGTATGACCTTCAATTGTTCCTGTTGCTCTGTGTACCAGATTCACTCAATAAACATTCACTATGAAAGGGAGAAAGAAGGCTGAATAGACACAATATCAATCAACTCATCAAAATATCACAGGGGCATTACAGTCATTATGGCACCTGGAAGGAACCTTAGAGCATATTTAAAACACTTCTCTCTCTAAGAAGGAGAAACTGATGTATCAAAGGAATAGCATTTTACAGCTAGAAATGCTATTTGTTCCAACTCAATAATGACCTGATCAACGAAAGAAATGGTAGAGGGTTGAGTAGTTCTTGTCACAACAAAGTCATGGTTCTCTCAAAAGAATCATGCACAACTGCACGCGTTAATATGGAAGAGCGAATTCCATGTTAATGGACCAATAAAAATAAAAAAGTTGACATGCACCGAATGGCTCATTGCTGGTTAAAATTTACTCCCAAACAGGTCATAAGTCGTTGTTAACTACGGTCCTGGTATTTTATTACCACAGTAGCATGCACGATACATGAGTTACTTACACCAACCCACACACAGTGCGACAAAAAACTTTCATGTCCTCTATAGTCTCTAGAGTATACGCTAAAGAATAATATGCACATCTGACGCTGTGTCAAACAGTAGATATCTTTAGCAGAATCATCTGCATTTGCATATGAAAGGATACAATCAGTCCAGTGCAACATGTGATCTTGGTATAGATCTGTAGCACTTGATAAGACCAATCAATCAATTGGTTTATAATGTCTCTTACCTTGAAATCTAGTTTCCAATCGTTTTCTTTTGGATCTACTGACGCTTATTAGCTTCCCCCTGAAACATCGTCATAACCACACCTTAATAATATATTCATTTTGAACTTCTAAAAAAATTAATTGTACAATACCTACACATTTGTTTGAATCTGAGATCCAGCATTCTGCAACTGCAAATGTATATCCTCAGAAACAGACATCAGTATTTCAGCAGACATTTTGCTAGTCCTGGACTTCATTTTGCTTTTAACTCTTTCTAAAGCCAAAGCAAACAGACTGACAGCACTGTAACATTGTAAGCAAAACAAAAATCAGAAAGAGTGCATGATTGATTTATAAGATATACTTGATATTCTATTGGAACTTCTTAATGCTTTATCCAACAGAAGAGTAAAACCTGGCGAGCTCATCATCTTGGGTCTGTTGTAAAGGCCTTTGGAACCCTTTACTTTCTTCAGACCCTGTCCAGTTGGTACAATCAAAGACCAGATTTAAAATAACAAGAATGGCTGGGAATGTTACTTCAATGTAAACAAAGCAAAAGTTGGGTCAGCACGAGATGAACAAAACATATTGATCCTGTTGGAGGCATGCCTTTTAGAGAAGCTGGGGTGGGACTAAATCCAGTAATTTCAGCATCCTCTTGACCACGATGCCTTTTTGGTGGACGAAGCACAAAATTTGGTTTCTCGGGGGTACCAATTTCTGGAGATAATAATTCTGTTCCCCAGTTACCTGCATGTGTCCGTCAGAAAAAATTAAGTGAAACCTCCAGTGTTATAAACCATGGTCAACCGAAATCTCTCCTACAACAAAGCACATAGACATCGGATGGAAGTCTGAACGTATGCATGGTAGATAATAAGTATATGCTTAAACATGTCACTATGATGATGACCTCCCCATACCCTCTTCGCAACCTCCGTCCTAAAGAAAGGGCAGTGTAGTGCACGAGGCTTCCATGATTGCAGAACTCTGGGAAGGTTTGAAGTACGCAGCCTTTCCCAGACATTCGAGAAGATGTTTTTTACGAGTATCGAACCCGAGACGTCCAGGCACGAGGAACAACCTTTACCTTTGTGCCAGAACCTTAGTAAGTAATTACCCTTTTTTCAATTTCGTTAAGATAAAACTCTTCTGGAGTTTCTTCTAACAATTGCACTTCTCTAGCATAGTAAAGAACATATACTATCTCAACCGACAAATCTTATGAGCGCCTTTCTTCCACAGACAAGACAAAGACAGGCTGGCACGTATAGCTGGTTAGACCATATGAAGGTTGGGGAAGACCCTGCCGTTGAAAAACCCATGTCAATCAATGCAAAGCCCAAGTAAAATTTGTTGGCCAGATATGTTGTTTGCTATTTTGAATTATATCTTCTATTGTGGTGCACTCGTGCTGTACCAGTTTAGCTCCGCACACATATTTTAAAATTTTCCTCTAGGGACAATATAAGAAGGTTTTTAATTGTAATATCTCCTGCATTTTAAAGTAGTGCTATACGGCTGACTTTGGGTGTGTTTTCACTCATCACATGGTCGATAATCATAAATTTTATTTTATTATTTCTCTGTTATTTTCTTGATCAGCCAAACTCAGAACTTCCAACACCCAGAGGGCAAATCACACGTAGAAAAGGACAATGGTGATAGTCTTCCCAACTTTGTTTCTCAATATTTCACTCCCACGCAACATGGCTGACTGCAATTTATAGTCTGGAGTCCTCTCTGTTTAAGATGATTGGACCCCAGTCAGCCGTGACATTTGGAGTCAAAAGTTGGAAAACAGATTTAATAAGAGTAGAATTACTCAGAAAGATAGCAAGTTAGCAACACAGTACACATTTGGTTGCACTAGAAATTGCTGGGCTGTCAACTGGGAAGGGGTAGCAGTCCCAACATTGACTGTGATCTGAGGCTCTGAGCACCAATGAAACTTCTGATCAGGCAAACCTTGTCATGTAGCTGACAAAGTTCAAAATTTGATCTTGGACTTGATATATTGACTGAACTTTTGCAAAGTAGTACATCTTGTAGCAATGTGATTTTATGACATGGAAGTGAAAACAACTAAGTGTTTATTTATCTACTCTATTATTTTCCGCCATGTTTGGTGTGTGCATGTGTGTGTGTTGGGGGTGGAGGAATGAAATGACAGGGTAGAAGTTTCTACAGCTAAATGCCTAAACTAAGTTAATCGCGTAGCAACAAACTCAAGGAGACGGTGAACAGAATTGATCTGTCACGATTCAAAGTAGTCATGGAAGTAACCATGCCCAACAAAAAAAAAATCATGGAATCTCACCATAAAATCAGTTTTCTTACAAGGAGCAGTCAAAACATTCTATAAACACATTTCTTCTCAGTAACTCTTAAGCCTTAACACATGTACTGGAAGTGTGAACCAAATAATAAAGAGATGCATGTGTGCTTAGTGCAATTATAACCTTCAATAGGAGAATCATCCTCAGCGCTCTCAGAATCCTGTTCTTCAGATGAAGATCTATAAAGTCTGCGTTCTGTGTGGTATTTTTTCATGGTAGTCACCGATTTCAGATCAAGAGAATCTTCAAGTTCCCCTGCACCATCCTGTAGGTTCAATAAAGGAAAGCAAAAGGCATAAAATGGACAAAAGCAGACCAGAAACTGATGCCGTCACCAACAGAATCAGTACTAAGAGTAAAATTATAGTAAGGATACAGGTGATTCCACATAGGTGTATGTTTTATAGTAGTCTGGTTTTGAGTTTTGCAGACTCTTGAAGCTACGGACACCTCCTGTATTGAAAACTCTCTGCGGAGGACTACGATGATTGGTTTCAGGTGACAAGTCAGGTGAAAAGTTTTGGCTGGGTGCTTTCAGGCCAAATGTGGGGCTGAGATCATACTCCGGCCGTGCAATGTTCGTCAAGGATGGAATGGCTAAGTTTTCTTGCTGATCGACATTTTCCTCTAATGTTGGCCCATCAATATCACCCAGCTTATGTGTCATTTTCATAACTGGGGTTTGATCTGAATCTTTTTGTTGGATATCTCTCTTTGCCTCAGCAAGATCAATCTTTTTCTCAGGAGGGGAACTCTTGAAACGTCCTATGGTATGTCCAAGCAATGATGATTTCTCAACAGCAGTTTTTGCTTTGTTCCTGTCGACTGAAGCCTGATCTAAATTCTCTTGTTCGAGGGAACAAGTCCTGTGTAACTCATTTGTGGAACTTTTCTTCTCACTCTTCTTTCTGCTGGACAGTGAAGGCCCAGCAGCACATAGTCTCCTAGACAATCCTTCTTCAAATGAAAAGAGGCTTTTCTCTCGATGCTTCTGTTCGTGACTATGGGATGCAACATGTTTAACTTTCATCCGCTGCACTTTGGTTGAAGATCTCTTCTGGGTCAAAGAACGGGTCACCGGTCTCCTGGTGGATTGATTAGGACAGTCTGAATCACTTTCAATTGTGTCTGAATTCGCTCTAGGGTTGACCACCAGAGTACGCTTTTCATCACTGCTCAACTCTGCCTTTAAACTATTTGCACCCTTCTCAAGAGCCTGAGAATTGGAAGTTTGCTTGTTTGGTGAAGAAACGGTTCCCAAGATATCCCAAAGCTTCATTCTTAAACTCTCATTTCCCTGGTTTCTTGCTGTCTTTGTTTTGTCCTCTACCGCTTCTTTTTCTGGCACAAGAACTTCTTGTGCAGTTTCCTTCATCCTAGGTACAGTATCGTCCTCCCTGCCTCCCTTCCTTCTATAGGTCACACTGTTAAACTTCTTCCGCATGCCATCACGAGCCTGCGAAATTGACGTCTGATTTGCAAAAAACTGAACGGAATATGATTCCGGCTTACCCTTTATAACCCCGTCGAGCTTGCAGCTTGAGACTGGTAGAGTAGAAGTTTGTTTTGCACTATAAACTGCCTCTGGAGATGGTACGTTTTGGTGGAAGGATCTAGTAGAAACCCAAGGGGAAGTCTCTTGCTCTGGAGCCTCACTTTGCTTTTTCATAGTTCCAGCCTTGACTCCTTTGAGGTATTGTCGATCTCCCTTGGAGTTCCCTTGGGTGGAAATTGCATACTCTGCCATTGGCAGCGTGGCCACATCTTCCCCTACGTTTCTGGGTCTAGCTTTGGCCAACGAATCTACGACAACCCCTATTGAAATCTTCCTGGACTGGCTACATGGTTGGTGATTGCTACCAAAACTCCAACGGTCACTCGTTCGTTCCTGAAATATAAGTTTCGAGTGCATCAAAATATTTGTTACATAAACCGGTACAGAACAACCATAAGGACTATCAAACATAAAGCACGACAATGGGGCCTGATCCTAAAACTGTTAAATGCAATCATGTAAATATGATTTGGCTTTTCCATAGATAGATCAATCCTTTGCATTCCACAAGCACAGAAAACTATTCACATCACAGAGAACAAGATTGATGCGAAACTATGTCAGAGAAACCGATATTGATACTAAAATTAGAGACGGTGGGTGTCAGCTGCTCACATCTTGCATATTGTGTTGTCTATCGATCTCCATTGCCATAACTTGAGCTGATGTGAAGTAACTAGATCTGAAATCAAACAATCTCTTCATAATACACAAATAAAAGCGGCTAGAGATAAGTCAATCTAAGAGAGTAAAGGCCTAATTCAGACATACACAAAACAAGCACACGCAAACATAAACCGATTACGTGCACAAATCCGTGCATATAAATGCGTATAGAAATGCATACATAGTGAGGTAGCAAGTATAGTCTGAAATAAAGAAACTGTTAACAGCGCTACCATTTATCCCCAATAAAGAACGCATAGCTTTTTGCATTTTATCCCCAATTATGCAAGTTAATATGGAAATGTAAATCTCGTGAAAAGTTGACACTATCTTCAGTTTCAGATATTCAAAAGCATCTACCAGCTTACCGTCTACTGGCATACCACGAGTAATGGCCATGAACTCAAAATTTAAGCATAACATCATGTTTATATGATCATGGTGACAGAAGCACGGCTGTTACAGATGGATATCATGACATGGCAAATAGGATATCAAATTGACACAAAAATCGGGGAAAAGCATTACGAATCAAGCACAAATTGAGAAAAATCAGCCGATTGAAACGAACAGAAATAGAAAACCAATTACCTGGGAGCAGTTTGGCACCGATAATTTCATCTCCCCAATTCTAATAGAAGATGTTGAGTCGAAGTCAAATTAGAGAGCAATGGATTTCCAAAATGAGGAGAGGACTATGAGTTTATGACACCGGCAAGAATCGAAAATTTTCAAAAGGCAGTAAGCGAGGCGGGAAATAAAAATTTTAATCGCGGGCCACGGCCTCGGTTCGCAGGTCGGCTATGACTGCGGAGAGTATCTTATCTACTCCCTATAATATAAGGGCATAGTTATCGAAACAAGACCGAATACCGACCCCGTAAAAGTACGGACCGATTTACCATTTGTTAGTTCAACTCGGGTTCAATCGAATTTAATCTAAGCCCAGTTTGAGATTCATTTTTTTTCAGTTTTGGAAATTGAAAAAAAAAACACGTTTGATAACCATTTTTTTTTTCTTCTTCAGTTTTTAAACTGGAGAAGAAAAAACTCCAAAAAAGAGTTTTTTTTTTCACTTCTAGTTTTTTTTTTTTTTGTGAGACCCCCACCCTTCCACCTCCGGTGATCACCGCCAGCAACTGTCGTCGGCCACCGCTACGCCCCACCACCGTCACCGCAAACCACTACAAACAAAATAAAAACTGGGTTATCAAACACCCACTTGTTTTTGTTAAAAAAAATATAAAACTGCTCTTTAATTTATTTATTTTTGGAAACTAAAAACCAAAATAAAAATTTTGTCAAACGAAGCCTAAGTGTGTGTGTGTCTATATATATATATATATATATATATATAGGGAGCTGATCCCTTGACAGCGTAGGCAAAATAGGATATCTTGCCAGCGCGATCTGGCCGTCCATCCCGAAGGGATGGACGGTCCAGATCACTTTTTGCGGCGCTGTCAGTCGTCCGCTACACAGTCTCGCGGACGGAAATGTTTACCATCTTGCCGTCCGCGAGACTGTGTAGCGGACGACTGACAGCGCCGCAAAAAAAAGTGATCTGGACCGTCCATCCCTTCGGGATGGACGGCCAGATCGCGCTGGCAAGATATCCTATTTTGCCTACGCTGTCAAGGGATCAGCTCCCTATATATATATATATATATATATATATATATATATATATATATATATATATATATATATATATATATATGAGAACTGATAAAATGATAGCGCTAGCAACTTAACCCAAGTTGCTAGCGCGATCTGGCCGTCCACGGGCGAGAAAGGACGGTCAGATCGCGCGCCACAACAACAATTTTTTTCATCGTCCGCTACATTATGTAGCGGACGGTAAATTATCGTCCACTACATAATGTAGCGGACAGCCAAACAACTAGTAAGTTGCTAGCGCTATCAATGGATCAGCTCCCTATATATATATATTTGTCAAACGAAGCCTAAGTGTGTGTGTGTTTATATATATTAAAGTCAAGACTGAAATAATGTTGTTTACTTATTGCTTATTTTGACACTCTTTTATCTCGTCACGTCAACTTTCCTATTTTGACTTTTTAAAATATTTTGAACTTACTTACCTTTATAATTATGATTTGAATTGCCCTTTTCTATCTCTCTCAAAATTTAATTTGAACTCTTTCTTGTCATTTGAAATTCAATCGATTATATAGATTTTACATCTCTATATTTTATGTCAGCATGTCTCACTCAAAACTTTTATTCATATCTTTGCAATTCTATTAATTTCTATATTTTGTCAAAAGTAATTTTCTATATATTTTTTTTAATTTTTTTTTATCGTTTAGAGACACCCAATATTCTCTATCGGTTTTTCTCTCTAACTACCATAGTCTCCTTCATTTTATTTTATGACATGTTTATATATATAATTTACAAAATTGCTATTAGTTAGGAGAGACAATTTTTTTAATTTTATATATCATTTTTCATCTTTATTTGTTGCTAAAAGTTAATTATTATTCAAGTTCATTTTTAACGACAATAATTAGTAGGAGAACTCATATAAAAAGATAAATATAAATTTTTAATTATTTTTTTGTCACTACCAATTTTGTCATCTTTATTAGGCTTACAAGTATAAGATCTCTTAATAAGTATTTTGATATTTGTTATTGATGTCTGTAATGCACGAAATCAAAACTAATTTATAATTAAGTACTCAAACAAAAGAAAAATAATACAGTTAATTCAATAGTTTTAGTTTAAGTGTAAAAAATAGAATTAATTACGCCATTGACCATTGAACTATTAGGCATATTTCATTTTGACCACTGGACATCAAATCGTGTCAAGGTGACCACTGATTTTTAAATTTAGTCCAAATAAGTCCATTTGTTAGGTTCCGTCAAGAACAAATCCGTTAAGTTTTAAAAGTGAAGGGTAAATTCGTCACTCTACCTGTCCTTCGTTTCTTTAGAGACACACATCGTTCCTCTCTCTCTCTGTCATTCCCTCTTCTTTGATTTTCAGAGAACATGGTTATCCCTCACTAAAGTTCTCATCCACCTCCTTCCAGTCATGCCATTTCTCCTTCAAGTTCTCCTCACTCGGCTTTGCATTCCCAAACGGGTTCGACCCATTCGGCTTCATTGCAGCTGCTGTCTTACTCTGCTGATCTACCGCCATACTACGTGGCTGCAAATTCAGCCTCGGTCTCCCACCCCCACTTTCACTCCCCTCTTCCCTCATCCAGTTATCTAAGTCCCCACCTCCCCCAACGCCGCCTCGCCTCTCCCTCAAACTATCGAAAGCGCCACCGGTACCAGTAATTTCCTTCTTCCCCCATTTATCTTCCGAATCTGCACCACCGCCACCGCCGTTAGACTCAAAACCCCATCTTCTCTCTCTATGAGTATCAAACCCCCCGCCGTTAGAACCGAATCTCCGTGCCTCAGTCGACGGAACAAAGCTCTTGTTGGACACCTAGCTGTCCGATTTGTCAGCCATAGACTAGACTGCGAATCAAAAGGCCCTCATCTCTCCCCCCTCTACCCTCTATCTCTCATGTCAAATCCACCGCCAAACGTTGCAGATTTCTTCGCAGCGCCCCAGTCATCAATCTCGTCAGCGCTAGAAGGACCTGAGTCCCGACGAGTCGAAAGCTCTAGAGCTGCCCCACCTCGAGTTAGACGACTCATCGTCGCCGTTCGAGTACCGGCCGCCGTTCCTGTCGCCTCCGCTGTACGATCTAAAGGAGGTGGATGAGAAAATGGGAAGATAATAGGCAAATTGACGTGGTTACCCCTCACTAAAGGGAGTTAGCATGACGCCGGTAGACTCTATTAAACGGAATGACCTTATTTGGACAAAATTTAAAAAACAGTGGTCACTTTAAACACAATTTGATGTCCAGTGGTCAAAATGAAATATGCCTAATAGTTTAATGGTCAATGTCGTAATTAACTCTAAAAAATATAATGGTATTTATGACAACAACGTGGAGTTGTTCCAGGGGGGCAACACATTTTGCAGTAGTTGAGTGTTACTTTTTAGGATGAAAATTTGAGAATTTATATTTATATCTATATTATATGTAAAGACAATACCATTTATGGTGTAACACATTTTTTTGCTGTTACATAACTACCATACTAGAATAGTGATATGTATTATTGCAAGGAAATTTTTAAAAAGTGACAAAAAATATTAAATAATAAATAACTACCTTAATGACATACTTGATTTCCACAATTTAAAACTTACGTTACCAAATGTGGCTATGAGCACATATAGATGATATTTGAGTTTTTTAACAAAATTTATATTACTAATTTTAATTTTGAGATTCACTCTACCTTAAGGACATGTTTGATTTTTATATTTTAAAATTAATTTTACTAAAATGTGATAATAAACATTTATATATGATACTCACTCCGTGCCACATAATTTAATCAATTTTTTTTTTTGAGCCGTCCTACAAAAATTACTTATATTTATCTTTTTTATATTTTTTTTTATTTTATTTCTCTCTCCACATTTAAATCTCCGTCAACTCATTTTCTCTCTTCTGACTTACTTTCTTACACTTTTTTATTCATTTCCCTATGCCACATTTAACACTTCACTATCAAATTTTCTCTCTCCTGACCAAATTTCTTTTACTCATCTCTCTAAATGGTAGAATGAGAAACATTAAAGCCTTAATCTGTTCAAAAAAAAAATTGATCAAATCATGTGAGACGGAGAGAGTACTTGATTGTATTTAAAAAGTTTATATTAATAACTTTTCTTTTGGCATAATGTAACACGAAGACGACGTCAGAAATTGGGCTGAAACCGCAGTAGTGTGAGTAGATATAGTGTGGAAGCATCTCCAATACAAAGATAACGCGGGAGGTGGGTGTGGGGGACTTTATCTGAGTCGAGCGCCTGCGCTCAAAACATCAAACCGTCGTCTTCTTGAAATGGCAACCCTCACAGACCTTGCTCATTTTACCACCACTACTACTACTAGTAGCGGTCACGTTCTTTTTCCGGCTACCAATTGCCACGGACTACCCTCCTCCACGTCGTCGACATTTCTCAATTCTCGAAACTTCTTCCCATCCTCTCCGACGCGCAGACGCGACAGGCTTAACTGCAGCAGGTTGAAATTCCGGTGCTCCGTGTCCACAATTACTCCTCCAATCAAAGGTGTCGCTCCAGACGGTGGTCAGTCTCAATTGGATTGCGTCATCGTAGGCGCCGGTATCAGTGGGCTCTGCATCGCCCAGGCTCTGGCCACCAAGCACCCCGACGTTGCCCAGAATGTGATTGTCACGGAGGCTAAAGATCGAGTGGGCGGCAATATTATTACGGTGGAGAGGGATGGCTTTCTCTGGGAAGAAGGCCCCAACAGCTTCCAGCCCTCCGATCCCATGCTCACCATGGTGGTACGTCTTCTTCCTCCCTTCGCCTCCTTAGGGTTTAGGGTTCCTCCAGACCTGTTGTTCCAGTGGAATGGCTGCATTCTTGACACGTTCATTATTTATATCGACAACACAGTAAGATATTTGTTAGAAGCGATACTGGGGAAATCGATGCATTATCAACATATACCGAGAAACTAACCTATATAATTCCTCTAAGCATAGGCTACGCCAGGCATAAATACCTTAATTGTGCGTCCTTCCCTAATTTTGTTTCAAGTTTAATATATGCTAATGTAGTTATATGTCACAGGGTTCAACAAAACTGTATTATCCCTGTATTTGAGTGAAAAAAGGCAAAGGTGGTGTTGTGTTAAGTTTGTAAACGAAGAGTTGTTAGTTCCATGAACATATGGTGCGTCAGATATAACTATTTCCCACCTCATAAATTCCCTTTCTCTAGATCTCGAGTTTGATGCAATCCCAGTAGATTAATAGTCATTAAGAATTTCAGTGTACAAGTATAACTTCGTGTTTGTCGAATTAGATAGTCAGTTAGGCTAATTCAAGTCCCAACTCTGTGATGCTGACACAAGACACTGCTATTGATCAACGTCCGGTTTCATTTGAATGATGTTTTTTGTAATGGGTATTAAACCGCTGAGGGAGTATATTGAAGGTAACCTAGTTGTGTAACTAAGAATAGTACCACTAGGTAGGCTTAGTAGAAGTGTTAAGAGATATATTGACTTCCCCATTCAGCACCTCCTCTTCCTTTCTCAGTTTGTGGTCTAGTTCTTTCTGCTTGTTCACTCTTATCAGCTGGACTTTTTGAAGGCTCACCCTCCCGTCAGATCACCAGGCAATCAGTAATCATTACCTCTCTAGCCTCTAGATAATATAAGCACTGTGTTCAACCTCACGGAGGTCCAATCTGGCAAAGGCATGATAACACTCATCTCCCTCATGAAAACCATTGCAACTAAGCTTAACTCGGGAACTTTTCTGGCTAATCTTCAAGGGACCCTCTATTTTTTCCCCCTCTTGCAACTAATGTAGATACTTGAGTTCTTGTTGTATTGCAATCTCCTTTTACCCATTTCTAGCTCATCTTTTTCCTAACATCCTCCTATTTCTTTGTTTCGATGCTTAATGCCGACTTTTCTACTTCATAATGAAAGAATTGCATTTGATAATGCATAATCTCCTTTTTTTAATACTTAGAGATACTTATTGACACAGCCTTCCAGCTCAAACTGAACCAATTGAGAAAAATGGACTGTTAAAATGAGAGGAAAATAAGTTGATGCATGTTCAAAGTCTAATTCCTGAATGAATGTGCAGAGTAGGAAGGTAAATGAACTCAGACCGCAAAAATAATGACTCAACCGTTGAACTTGTTAGTGTTTTTATTTTTTCCATCATTCACGCTTACATGTATATATATGTTTGTGTAGAGATGTATATAGTCTTTGTGGCATCTTCTCATCTCATTCATTATGATTCGTTTCAACATGAAACGTTTATCCAAGAGTTGCTTTAAGAGAGTGTGATATATGACAAAGCAAAAAGGGAGAAAAAACCAAAATAGGGAGAGAAGAATAATTGAATTGAATATCTTAACCAAATAAGTCGTAGATTTGAGAGTACATGGCCATGCCTATTTCCCTTGGGAGCAAACTTCAGCATCTATAGCGAGAATCAAGTAGAGCTTGCTATTCAGAAAATAAATTTAATAAACTGGCGTCTGTTGAAATTTTTTGAGATATTGATGAAGCATCAAAGGTTAACAGGAATGCATTATTGGTGGCCACTCCAGAACACACCTGTACTGTCCCTTTTCATCGTCTTATCCCCTTTTTACCGTGGTTCATCAACGTACTGATGATTATATTGTTGATGCAGGTCGATAGTGGTTTGGAGAATGATTTGGTGTTGGGGGACCCTAATGCGCCTCGTTTCGTGCTGTGGGGTGGTAAATTGAGGCCAGTACCTTCCAAACCAGCTGATCTTCCCTTTTTCGATTTGATGAGTTTTGCTGGGAAGCTGAGGGCAGGTTTTGGTGCTCTTGGACTGCGACCTCCTCCACCAGTGTGTTCCCCTGACCTTTTTATCTTTCCCATCCTTCCAATCTTAAATTGATTTGCAATATGTCTGATTGTCAAATTTATTAATATATAAATGGATTACTATGGCATATAAATGGACTACTAACATGTGGGCGATTGCTTAATAGTTTTCCTCATCTCACATATTTTGACGAAGGTGACAGGGTCATGAGGAATCGGTTGAAGAGTTTGTGCGTCGTAACCTTGGTGATGAAGTTTTCGAACGCTTGATAGAGCCTTTTTGCTCAGGTGCTGTAAAATTTGCTGTCATGTATGTTGTTTACCTATTCAGCGTCAGGTTGGAGTTGCTTATTTCCTTCAGCTGAAATACGTGCTTCATCATCCTGTGCTGTCAGTTGTCAAGTTTGATTCATCTCTGGCTTTGCTTTATTGCTCTTGATAGTTCTTTTTTTGTTCGGTAAGAATTTGTCAGAGGGAACACTCTGAAAAACCAACGCAGGAAGTATACAGAGGTGAACAGAAAAACAGTAAACCCAACCTCGAAGAGCTAAGCCACATCATCTGAGAAGTTTAAAAAAGAAGCAAGGGAACCAAACAATTTATTGCTTACTTCTCTTCTTCATTGAGCAGTGTTATCAAAGGCGCGCCTAGGCGCAAGGCGCACTCCCTGCGCCTCGCCTAGGGCAAGGCGCAGCCCCTTCGAAAAGGCGCGCAACTTGCGCGCCTAGGCGCAAGGCGGTGGTGGAGGTGCAAAAAAAGCCCAAAAATCCTTTTTTATTTTTATTTTATTTTTGCATCGTGGCATCATCTCAACCGTTCATTACTTTTGATTCTTTGTTTCATAACATAATAAACCAATATCTAAACCACAATAAAAACCTCAAACCCTAAATCTATAATCAATTGATTCTCTTGTTATTGTTTATTGTGTTAGCGTCCCGTCCCAAATTGTTACTCTCTTTTAATTATATCTACTCATTCACAATGAAGATGAAATTGAGGAAGAATCTCTACCAAACGTGGAGCTTATAATTCCCTTTTGAGGAAAACACTGATGATGAGGATGACGTTGTCATATTCACTTAGGATTAACTACTTTTCAATGGATTTGAAACTTTTTCTAGTGTTGAAAATTTGTTAAATTGCCACGTTCTGAATTTTTTTACATGATTTTATTGGTTTAATGCACTAATATCTATTTATTTTTGTTTTGCGCCTCACCTCGAAAAGGCGATCGCCTGCGCCTTGCGCCTAGGCTCCAGAGACCCTTTGCGCCTTAGGTGCGGCAATGCATCGAGACATTAGATGAGTTAAAGTGTTAAGGATAATTTTACTCAACGGCACCCTTATCATATGTTTAAGTTATATCCTGGAAAATTATCATCAAAAGAAGCTAGTCTTGAGATATACATGACCTGCTTCCGACACATGCTGAGTGTGATTTTGCTAGTTTGGTACTTTACCATGTTACTCTACATTTGATGTTGATATGTGCTTCAGTTGAATTTTGTTCGAGCAATTTTTTAGAGGTGACTCTGTATAAACACAAAGTAAATATACACGTGTGGCCTCATCCGCGTGTGTGAGGTTGTCATAATATGAGTTATTCTCTCAAATAGGCTGGTTATGCACGGGTTAAAATGGCTTACACTTTGTCTATCACGTTTAGTTACAACTTACATGACATTTGCTCTTAGTTAGACAGTTATGGAGGCATCTATGTTCAAGTTTTTGAGGGAATACTTTGTTCACCTTTCTGAACAGTTTTCTAGTTGACCATCATATGTATTTATTTATGCATTTGGTTCGTGGTTTTGTGGTGAAGTTTAGTAACTATCCATGCCTATGCTTTCGACATGTGTCGTCTAAAATACTAGATTATGTAGTGTATGAGATGTGATGCCATCACTTGCTGTTATGTTGGAGAAGCTTGGAATTCAGGCAATGGTTTATCTATATTCCCTTTTATGCAGGTGTTTATGCTGGTGATCCATCCACATTGAGCATGAAAGCAGCATTTGGAAAAGTTTGGAAGCTGGAACAAAATGGTGGTAGTATCATAGGTGGAACCTTTAAAGCAATCCAGGAGAGAAATAATAGTCCCAAGCCACCTCGAGATCCGTAATGATATATATTTATTTGAGTAGTCTTCTATTATTTTTTGCACATTTCCTGCATATCTTTTCAATGCTCTGAATCTGGTAAGTTTAACAGGCGTTTACCAAAACCAAAGGGCCAAACTGTTGGGTCTTTTAAAAAGGGTTTGACAATGTTGCCCGAGGCAATTTCTACAAGGTACCCTTTTTCACTCTAGATTTACGCTGGAAGTATCTTGAAGTTGGAGGACCAATCTATGATGTTTTGACTATTTGACACTTAAGTACTGTATAAAGATTTAGAATATTCCGATACATATTGAAATCTCTGATGGTTTGACTTGTTGTCTTTTTTAGGTTGGGTAGCAAAGTGAAGTTATCGTGGAAGCTTTCAAGCATTGTGAAACTGGATGGTGGAGGGTATAGTTTGGCATATGAGACGCCAGATGGTATTGTTTCTTTGCAGACTAAAACGGTGGTCATGACTGTTCCATCCTATGTGGCTAGTGGGTTATTGCGTCCTCTTTCGGTATGTTTTAATGTTTTACACGTACGTGAATATCTGAAGTTCTAATCCTATTAGTGGTTCCTCATTATTAATATATTGGTATCATCAAATGAATTTGTGAAAACATGTATACCTTTATTATTTTGCTGATCACTAGGAGTTGAGAACTTGTTATGGGAATTTGAGAGATTGACATGCTGTGAAAGAGGATCCGTGTAACAAGGCAAAAGTGTGGGATCAAGACCAGGCCCGTTGGATATGATCAGGATTATTCATGATGACTAAGCAAGTTAAAAAAATAAATATTTGCCAAAATAAATTTGTTTATCTTTGTTTTCTTCGGCAACGTTTGTCCAATTTTCCATACGTGCTCCAGAAAAATTTGCAGTTGAGTAAATAACTATACAAATGCTATATTGGATTGACTTGCAAATTGGAAGGCTTGTACAAGTTATAGGCCCAGCAGGTTGTAAGCATGGTTCGAAATATCATTTGATACTGCAAAAGATCGGCGTATCGGTTTGGTTTCGGCTCTTGCTTAAACACAGATACCCAAGTTTTGTATCATTATCACTTGTTTCGCCAAGATTTGCCAAGATTTCAGTAATATCGCCGAGTTGTCGGTGTAACGGTAAACTCTGGGAAGTAATGGCAGATATGCCTGCAGTGATGCCGTTACAGGGAACTTGTAACTCCCTGCAATTGCACATTCTCCAGTTGCCTCTTCTTCCCTGATGCACTCATGGTGCAGCTTCCTATGAAGGAGCTGTACGCACTGTATCTACTTTAGTGGGACGAAGGGAAATAAGGGTGTGATTTAATGTGATTAAATCCGGGCCGCAGCATCTAAGGTGTCTTGTGTGGTTGGGTTTCAGCTGTCAACAGAAAAAATATTAGCTGTCAGAATTGGTTTAATTTACATTTGTGTGCTATCAAAACTTTTATTTCTTCATTTACCTTTTTGTAATCTTTGCTTTTAGTTTCAGGTTCTTTTACTTTGTGTATTGACTTTGTTACCTCTTACTAGACTATACTTGGTATTTCACTTTTCCCATTGTATACTAATGGATCAAAAAGAGTCTCTGAGAGAACTTTATGGTAATTCAGACAACGCCGTCTTTTATTCAAAATAGAAAAAAAACTCTTCTTCTAATTGATTCATTTTAGAGTCCATGTTATTCTATCTTTTTTTTCTTCAGTTTTTTAGAGTCTCTAACTAGTTCAAGTTGCGCACACCTGTCACAGATGTTGATACCGCTGAAACCAAGAACTATATTGTATTGGAATTATATCCGCAATCAAGCCTTTGTGCCATGGTTTTGAGGCAGCTGGGGAAGGAGGGGGACACTGAATAGGAGTTATTTATAGTATTATGGAGTTATATCATGTCTTACAAGCTTTGTTTTGTCTTCCCTTTAGGACTTTTGATTTGCCGATACATAGTAAGCTCAATGCACTCAGTAAAAGAACTTTCTGAATGAATTCTTTTGGTTATTATTGAGACCATCTCTTTGTTGTTTGCGGCCTCCTCTCTAGCCATTCTTTCCTATGGTTTCACACCAATTGGTAGATCTGTCCTGGATATACCAGCTTCACGTGCCTAGCACGAAACTCTACTCTGAAATGGATGATTTTATGTGAATACGCTCCCTCTGATGGTTGATCTAAGAAGGAGAACTGCCGATCCCTGAAGGGGGCATCAAAGTAACACTCCACAAGAATACTTCACCAAGGAAAATGTGCTGCACTGTATGCTGCTATGGAATTGCCCAAGCGACTAGGCCGATGTATCGCTGGACCTCTGTTCACAGCAAGGTTCTGCAAGCAGATGCTCCACGAGCTTGCTAAACCTTCCATTGCAGTCAAGAATCCTTCACAGGCTCCACAGTTGGGGCAATTCCTCATTGCCTCTGCTAAGGGGCAATACTTCCTCGTGGGCACTAAAGCTTTGCGTGGATAACACTCCCCTTGAACTTTTTTCACTGTTATCTTTCATGCAGGTATGTGATAGTACAAGTTCATGCATCCTTGACAGTGTGCAATCCCATGCTTAGGCAGGACGTGGGAGGATTAGTGAACCTGGTGTCACAAGCATGTTGGTACTCATTGGGCTATTGGCAGGGATTATTGGGCCGTGCCTCCAAGGAGGACACTCATCCCAACTTCCGACTCTGTGAAGAGAGGCTTCATGATCCCCTACAACATGTCAATTGAAAAATATAGGAATACTCTGCCAAGTTGGTATTGGACCCCGTGAACCGAAGCATGACAAGAGTACATGTATAGGAAGATTATGTGCACGTGTCTGAAACAAGTACAATGCCTATATTAGAGCGAGATCTCACCAGAATAGAGTAATTATCAGTTAGTCATTCAGTTTTCAGGTAGCATCACTCTAAAGTTCTTAGCCCTTAAAGGACGAATTTATCAGCTAACCTTTAGAAGTCTTAGGATACCTTTTTTTTTAGGACTTGCGGGGGATCTGTTTTACCTGCTTCCAGAATCGTGACCCAGCAGCAACCTCATGCCCTCCTTAACAGACCCTGCAGAGGTACTCCTTAGCACCTGATGGCTAAGGTCTTTTGACAGATGCATTGGCCTGTGGTGAGTGTGGTTTGGTCTGTGCCAGAGAATCAAAGCCGACTCTCTCAGACTGGGTTGTCCTGTCGGCTTACCGGTGGGGGGGTGAGGTGTGGCCCACTTCAGCTAAGAGAGAGTTCCTCGGCCATGTGTGACAAAGATTAAGATTGGGCCGCTAAGGCATAAGGAGGGGATTTTGATATCCCAAGGGCCTACATAGTAAGTGGGAGAGTCTGTGATGGCCTTAGAAAAATCCAAAGTGATTAGACCTAGTCTTTTGTGGTTTTGGGTTGTTCTGTTCCATAAGTCAAAGAATTTGCATCCTCTGCTGTTGAAATCCCGGAGCTCTTTGGTGAATGCCGGGTATGTTTAATTAATAGCTGGTGGCAGATTTGAAGCATTATACGTCTAGTTTCTCAATCGAATGGGTTGTAATGAGTGACTGGCCACTTATCTATGTTATTTTTGTAACACCTTGAAGTGTATGCAACGGGAATTAAATTCTTGGCCTAAAGTCTTCAAGGATCTTTAGGTGTTCCAAATCTCCACTGTGCCATGGATGTCTGATGTCTTATTCTAATATTCATGTATATACAGGTTTAGTCAGTCGTACACGAAGCTTTGGATGAAAGTATTCGAGATGGTTATGACCATTATTTCTCTCTCTGTGTTTCCTCAGTCCCTCCATCTTAGGGTTTCTTGCTGCTTCCCTTATCGTTCCAATTTCACCATTGACTTGAAATGATTTTGTTTTTGCAACACCACCCATGGTCTAATGGTCGTATTCAATCCCTTTGATAGGCATAACACATGCTGGACATATATCTTTTATGATTGCTTTGTAATGATACTTATTTCCTGGAATAGAGAAACAGAATTGAGCTAGCTATTGTAGTTTCAAGCCTGAAATCTTATAAAACTTCAACAAAAAACTAAGAGAAACTTCTCTATGAAATAGCATGGACATGATATTTATGGATGGGCTTTCACCGCTAGTCCTTAATCTCTCCCCTCCTTTAATTTTAAAATTGCAGGCCGTTGCAGCAGATGCACTATCAAATTTCTATTATCCACCAGTTGCAGCAGTATCTGTTTCATATCCGAAAGAGGCAATTCGTCCTGACCGTTTGATTGACGGGGAACTAAAGGGGTTTGGGCAGTTGCATCCTCGCAGCCAAGGAGTGGAAACGTTAGGTAAATGTGAATGAATATTGGTTCTATGCGGGAGGAAGAGATCTTTGTGACAATAACTGACTATTACTGATGCCCTGCAAATCTACTTCTACTTTCTTCTAGTTGGCCCGGTAACAAAATCTCTGTTCGGTTGATATAGCTTAGACTTGGTAACTAGTAGCGCGTGCTGCAAATGAATTGAGCTGTTCATGACCCATGATCAGTCATACTGGTAACCAACCAGAATACATGTGTTTGCTTTAGATTTCAACTGGAGTTTAATTGTGCAAAAAAGAACAAATTGTCTTATCAGTGTCCTGAAAATTATATCTAGGTTAGCTTACTTGCTCGTTTTACTGGACCATGCAGGAACTATATACAGCTCATCGCTTTTTCCTAATCGAGCACCTCCTGGAAGAATTCTGCTCTTGAACTACATTGGGGGGGCAACCAATACTGGAATTTTGTCAAAGGTAAAACCTTTTAGGGTTGGGACTTGTACTTGACTTTGGTTCACGGGAATAAGCGTCACCATAGAGGTAATAATAGTATAAAAAGAGAATCAAAATGTAAAGGGAAGATTCGACAGTGGTAATGTTAGACTTCATCCTGCAATCAGCTTGGTGGGGCTATTGATTCTGGATGAAGATCAAATCTGTGTCTCTTGTAAAGCACCGTTGGCAGTGAGGCGTTGAGAACTGTTCATTCACCACCTGCAGGCACACCGTTCAATATGCTTATGACTCGCTAACCAACATAAAGATGTAGAATAGAGAACTACTCGTTACTTTTTCAAATTTGAACTTCTACATGGCTTGATAGATATTGATGCCATTGAAGCTATTGATATCTACACTTTGTAGCTCCTAGTTGACTTTGTCTCTTCATTCCCTTTTGGAATTTCTGTGTTATTTACATGTACCGTGGTTCAGTGTGTAAATATTAGGATAAAGAGTTAACCTTGTTTCTTTGAAAGCATGTATCATTCTTGGTGTTGCTGTTGTTAATTCTCCTTTGACTTGGTATTTTGTCAGACGGAGAGCCAACTCGTTGAAGCAGTTGACCGAGACCTACGAAAGATGCTCATAAACCCCAATGCAAATGATCCTTTAGCTTTGGGGGTCCGAGTGTGGCCACAAGCCATTCCACAGTTCTTAATTGGTCATTTGGATATCCTAAATGCTACTAAAATTGCTCTCAGTGATGGTGGTATACAAGGCATGTTTCTTGGGGGCAACTACGTGTCTGGTGTAGCATTAGGTCGTTGCGTGGAGGGTGCTTATGAAGTTGCAGCGGAGGTAAATGATTTTTTGTCACGGTATCTTTACAAGTAAAGTCACATTTTGGACTGAAGTGTTAGCTATGTATTGAGATTCTTCTACAAGAAATGAATGGGAAGATTTTTTTCGTGTCTTCTACTGGTCCTTTCTGATGGCTACTGCAACTGGTACTCAACTTGTCAGTACTTTGATTACTACGTAGTGACCTAGGATTGGGCTGCTGTGTGGAGCGTGCTTTATTAAAGGCAGGTGAGGTAAATGATTTGTTCTCGCGGTACCCCCTTACAAGTAAAGTATATATCTTTACGAAATTAGTATAGCAAGATCAATACTGGTTGTATCTTGAGTTTCAATGTATCTATCTTGTGGCCCCCATAAGGAGTCCATCTGAATGGTGGTTTTTATGTTTTAGACCGTTCATAAATTATACTGTAGTAATTGGCAAAGTGGATAAGCAACATGAACGAACGCCCTGCTCAAAACTGCATATCCTTACAGGACACGAACTTCCAAGGGATTTTATGTGTAAAGTCGGGTTTGGAGAAATTGAATGCTGTTGGACTTGTTTGTTTTTTGTTCTTCACTTGCATTTGCTATTTATTTTTTTATTGGGGGTTTAAATTCTATCTTTAATTTTCAGAAAACTGACCTAGTTTAATTAGCGTGGAAAAAATTAGGAAACTACTGTCGGTACCAGACTTGGGAAGGATAAAAAATTAAAAGTACACTTTTGAACAAGAGAGTACAAAGTTCGACTAGTTTAAGAAAATAAGTAAATTTTTTTTTTTTTTTTTTTTTTTGATGAAGTCTGAAATAGCATAGATATAATATAAGCTCGTGTGAGCGTTGTACTTAAAGAGTTGAGTATCATGATATGTCATGATATTAAAAATATATACATAATCAAAAGAAGATAAGTTTAAAAGTCACCCATAAGAACTACATAACAGCAATAGTAACATTACAAAAGGGGGGTGGAGGGCACGGCTCGCATGGTAGCAAAATATCATTAACTCAGTCCGAAGTTGTTCTCCAAGCCCCTGTACAAGGAGGATTTCGGAAGGAAAAAAAAAAAGGAAGACAAAATGTGCCCCTACAAAGGATGTAAAGACGCACCAAGGGAGCAACAAAAGCAGCTTTGTAAATCGGAGCATTAGAGGAGAGTTCTTTTTGTCTTTGTTTGGTTCCTTTTTTGTGCACAGTACGTGTACTGCTAGTATGCTTTGCATTACTCAAGAAAGATTTACTGGGGATGATAAAAGAAAGGTGAAAAGACACATACAACATATCATGCTATTGCTGGTCGTTGTGGGGAGAATTTTGTGCAATGCTTTACCCGGTAGATACGCAAAAAAGAAAAAGAAAAAGTGTGCTTGTGTCAGCATGTGTCGTGTGTTGGAGACCCAAAAGCAAAGGTTACGGGAGCAAGGCAACGTAACAGAGAGAAGATACTGATAGAGGTTTAGGAGACACCAGACATCAACTTTTTTCTTTTTATCAAGTTGTTTGTTAATTTTCAAATGTTCTTCCTCTATTGTTGGCCTTCTTTCGGCCCAGGCAAGCCTACCTCACATGTATGTCAAAGTTTGTAACTGCGCGCACGCCCACGCACAGAGATACATAGTTTTATATTTCCGCGCCCAAGCATGTGAGAGACATATGAGATGATGTATACGGGATAAAGAACTTTGCTTTGTTGAAAATAAACAATCAAGTGTTTAAAGTCAGGTTTGAAGGAGATCTTAATGTGTGTATGTTCAGCCAATTTTCATTGGTTGCAATTATATTTTCTGCAGGAAAAGGTAATCACTATCCACAGTAGGTACCTTTTGAACAATCGTGACGACGCAATTAGCAGATTTCATTCGTTGCTTAAGGCGGTCGAGAAAGCTTGAATAATGATGAGGCATAATAAAAATTTTGCTATCTGATTGCATGCTTCGGTGAAGTGAAACACTATACTTTTAGTTCGGGAATGTCGAGCTTATGACACGATGTAGATAAGCTTGTATGTAGCATCCTCGATTATTAGAGCGATACATATATATGCATCACGTTTAGGTACACGTAATCAAAAGTGATTTTTACATTTTAATGAAGATTACGTACAAAGTGAGACAAAGACGCACACTTTTTTTTCCTCAAATTTTAAAGGACTTGAGAGACTTACTTAGAATAATAAAAAGAAATGAGAAAACTAACTCAGGCAGTCTTTAATTTGCTTTGTGTTGGCAATCATGGTTATATAACTTGCAAGTGAAGGCGTTTGTTGCTTTTCTTTATTCCCTTGTGTTTTTTTCTTTTGGGTTGTCCCCTTCATTTTTGTGAAAACGTGCAAGTGTCGGCTGTGCGCGGGGATTACATTTCGGGAGGACGAGTTTGTTGAAGAAAGTCGTGTCACTCATGCCTCCCACCATTTCCTTTGCCCCCTTCTCCCTTTCTTAATTGTTCTAGCCTCGATCTCTCGGCTTTCATTCTCTATATGTGCATGTATATGTAGACAAAAAGGTGGCTGCAGGTCTGTCCGCTAGCTGTGCCGTATGGTTTATATCAGGTGAATTCAGTAGTAACCAAACTTAATGGGAAGAAGAACAAGTGATCCCCCGCCACCATCATCATTATCATCATCGTCAATCGACAGCAGCAGCAGCAGCAGCAATTACCCAACATCATCTGCCACTTCTTCTCGAATACCCATTCGTGGTGGTAATTTGTTAGTGAAAGTTAATATGGAAGGCATTCCCATTGGAAGAAAGGTTGATCTGCTCGCCCTTCATTCTGACGTACGCGGACGTGGTGGTTACCCCAAATTGGTTAGCACTCTTCACCACATGTTTTGCCGCTGCAGCTCTACTTCTCCAACTACCTGCTTCATCTGTAAGTTCATACTACTTAATTTTACATGCATGTGTATGTGTTTTGTCTTTTTTTTTTGCAAGTACCAGCACAACCCATATTCATGCAGCTAGCCTAATACTAGTCAAATCCATTGGTGTTTTAGCTAGCTATAACACTACGATGAATAAGTAGTTATATTTGGAACCGTACTACGTACAAGTGATGATTATAAGTAATTCTGATAACAATATAATTGCAGGGGCTAAGTCTGATCAAGAGAGGCCGGGTACTGGGCTGCTGCATTCGAATAAATCATGTTATTGTCGTCGTCATGTGTTGACATATCAAGACAAGGAAGGGGACTGGATGCTGGTTGGGGATGTTCCTTGGGAGTAAGCCCTCCCACTAATACTTCAGCTACCTACCTTTGTTTCCCTTGTGCTGCCAAGTCTTATAAAACTTTCAACTATTAATGCTATTGAATAGTTCAGGGAGAGGTTAATTAACTTCTTTGTTTGTCGGTAAAAGGTTAATACTTGTCACTTAAGTACAGTTTTGGCGACAAAAAAGGATGGAAAAGCATAATATTTTGAAATAGTTTAAACCCATTGTCTAATTAAAATTGTTCCACTAAGTTACAAAAATCAACGAATCTGTTGCTCATTTATGTGTGCGTGTTTGTAGGATGTTCTTGACCACCGTAAAGAGATTGAAGATCACACGGATAGATAGTCGGTAATTTTATTGATCTTTGTACTACATATAAAATCTTTCCCGAGACCGATACTAGGTCTCGACAATCGACATCTGTTGTTGTACAGGACTATGCTTTCA
>JAVXUO010000251.1:0-47434 GCA_033065855.1 Escallonia rubra | reverse complement strand
AATGTTGAAGGACAATACTAACCATCTCTCTTCGTGAACCAAACAGAGATTGCCATGGAGGAGACATGTAAGGAGTTCAGTGTAACCAAGACATAGGGAGGGTAACTGGGTTGCAGTTACAGAGCTCTCTGTCAGGGACAGTGGCCTATACAAGAATTTCACCGTGTCCCCTTTCACGGGGTAGTTTACACCTCATAGAGGGGATGGTTATCGGTGGGGTGAAGTGGACTGGATATCAGAATTTTGCAGAGCCCCTAAAATCTGACCGGCCTCACCCAACTTGTCCTGGAGGACAATGGCGTGGTAGGGAACTGAAATTCAAGTTTAGGTCAGTTACCCTAACTCACATCTTCTCACTAATTGCCAATCACTTGACGAGCCAGATTCTACCAAGCTCAGGGAGTATGAAAAACCTTTTTAGGGCAAACTTCGGCCTAGATATCCTTTGTAGGTATCTCTTATGTAGGTCCTATCCCACTAACTTTCAAAAAAGGCCTATATCTTTAGTTTAACGTCTTCTAAGCATTGAATGTGTTGTCTGGTTTAATCCCAAAAATCGTAGGTAAGTTACACAATCTGACATTTCTTGACCTCCCGAATAACCAATTATAAGGGCAGATACACGGTTCATTTTGCAATTATAAGTTTGATGCTTATAGCGACAATAATAATAATTTTAAAGAAACAATAATGGAAATTCCAAACTTACTTACGATCAACGGACACTCAATCACGATTTTTGCAGTAACCTTGCAGCATAGTTAATATCCCCAAAAATTAGTGCCGAACTCCTCCTGAAATTTTAAACATAATCACGAATAAGAATCTTTGTCGAGGAGAATATAAACAAGTTAAGACAGTAATTGTTACACCGTTTATATTTGCGTAATCTTGTTTAGCATTTGTGCGTAAACTCCATGACTCCTTGTAACTCCTAGTGCGAATTTTTTAAAAATGGGTCAAACAGATAACAATAGCACTTGCAAGCTGTATAGACACTTTTAGATCAAAAGTTGACGCATTTTCGTTCTTATTGTTTAAATTTATAACGCTCCAATGGAGAGTAGTGTTAGACTACTCACAAATCATTGTTGATTTGTAGTTAGAATTCCCTATTTCCATTGAAGTAGGGGAAGCTGGGTGAAAGCTCTAAGCCCGCATATTCAGATTATGTGTTCAGGGCAGCGTATCCGATCCATTCAAAGGGGGAAAAGAGTTGGATTGCACCCCTAGCAATGCCCTTCGGAGCGCATTGCTAGGGCTAAGTCAACATTGATGGTCTATTTTTCTCGTATTCTCTTCCGTGGGAAACACACCTCCCACACCGTATCATCTGATGTCTCGCATCCATCGGGATAAGGGGTGCATCTGTCTTATCTTCCCCTAAGGTCTTTAGTCTTGAAAGGCCCTTTCTCGAATCCGAGCAACAAAACGAGGGAGTTGGTGAAACATATAGATATGGTTCTAATGAATAAGATGTGGATCCGTTCCAAGGCCCCTCCTAAAAAACTCAGGGCGTTAATTTTTTCCAGGAATCTGTCAATACGAGGAGCGCAACCAAGTTTCAAACATCAAAGCCATTGCATTACCGTGTTGGTTTGCATTCCACGTAGGTTCCAAAGAAAGGGTTGGAAAATGGAATCAGTCAATGGTCAGATAGGCCTCCCGTACCATTTCCTAAGACAAGATCCGTCATACTTCGGAGCCCCGTACTAGCCTCGCCCTATCTAAAGGCAGGTGGAAGACAGCCCGCCATTATAGCTTGCCATGCTCTCGCTCCTATTTGCTCCCACATGTCTTCTCCCCATAGCAGGGACCTCGCCAGCCTTCTCAAAAAGTGACTGATCCTTGCTGCTGGGATTCCCTCCAGCTTTCCCATCCTTCTATCTAGAGGTAAGCTCTGCTGGGATCATCTACGGAGCTAAGTTTTACCACTGATAAACACGACCGCTACCACTGATACAGCCACCATTGTTGTTAAGACAGCCATCATTAATACCAACATACATCCGTAATTGCTGCCACAATTACTGCTATGACTTCCGTTGTATAACACTAGCACAGTCAGCCACAACCACCTCATGCAAAACCACCACCATTACCAAAAATATGATATCATTCACATCTGCAAGATCAATTGCACATTTATTGCTAATGCCACGTCCGCCTCCATGTTTTGCACATGCAGGCAAGTTGTATGGTTTGTAATTAAGTTATAAGTTGTCTTAGGCATCATATATCTTACATCAGTGCATTAATTTTTCAAACTTATTCTAATTGGAACTGTTAATGCCCCAAATAAATTCAATTACCTATTGTAATTTAGTTTTAAAAAGAATTGGTTCTAAATCAAGTGTAACATCTTAAAAGGTTAGTGTATGAAACCACAAAACTCACGAAAAAGCGTACTAAGACCTAATAAGATTTTCTCTGGAGTTACTTTTAGCAATCTCAGTGGATAAAATGCTACTCTATTTCAAATATCTTGGAGTTTCTAAGCCTTCTTTCATAATTCTAGAATGAAATTTATGAAATACAGTGTAATTAAATATATAACAACATATCAATAATTAAAGACACGAACCAGCCAAGTACAATAGATAAATAGACGCGGAAGATTCAACTGTTACTCTGATCGTGTTTAAAACATAGTTACATTATGTTCTTCAAAAAACATAGCTAGAACATAATTAAGATTATGGACCGAATTGAGGTAGAATGTTTGTTCTAGCTGCGAACAGGTTTACCATTCAGAAGTTGCAATCATTTGATACTATACTTAAGCCCTCAGTCTACCTTCTCATTTCATTTAACCAATGGAGTTTTATCATTCTCTTTCCCTCAGTGATCCAGCTTAGTGTGTTTTGTGAAACTGGCCAACATCTCGCATAATCCACTAAAAATAATCCATGAAAGAGCAGTAAATTAAAATATAAATAGAGTACAGTATGGGTTTTAAAAAAAACTGGAGAGTAGAGAAGCAGAATATAAGAGACTCAAAGGCATTCATTTTGCGAAGAAGTCTTGCATATAGATGCACACCGAAGCAGGCATATACTTTTAACAGATTAATTCTATTACCATGTCTCTTTCTAATAACAGGATAGTGTCTTTTGTCAAGCCAGCAAAATCATTTTAAGTCTGATGATAAGCAGCTGAACTTTAGGATAGGCAAAAAAATTTCTTTATAATCTACATTGTTTTTTAAGCTGGGGACCTCCCTGATCCTTTACCACCTAGATGTTCTCTTTATTGTCCCCTGGCTAGGTACCTTAATATGTTATTGCTAATGAGATAATTCTATGTCATGAAACAAAATCTGACAAAAACAAACAAATATTAACGAGAAAATTAGGAAATGAGGGGTTTTGGGGTAAATTTTTTATAAAAGGTGGGTTTGTTTTGAAAACTTAAGAAAAGATGGGTCTACTTTTTATAATTTCTGAACAAGGGTAGAGGTTAAGAAAAGATGGGTTTTTTCAACTCCTTTAATTTTCTCTACCCAAAGTACCCTCCCCCATCTTCCCCTCCAAATCACATTTGACACTCTGCATTACATACATGCCCCACACGCCCTCACCCTCCCACCCATATCCTTCCCACCCCCACCCCATGCGCCACCCTACCCCTACCCACCCATCCACCAACCCCCCAAGTCCCACAGTAGATTTACATTACTATACCACTGCAATTGATATGTCAGTGGCAGAGGGAAGACAATGTCTTTGTCACCCCAAATGAGTAGTGTTTCCTTCATCCAAACGCGAAATCTATTAGTGACATGATGAACTACATGAGTTCAAGATTATGTTCCTTTAATTTTTCTGATTATACATGGACAACTCTTTATGGTACCCATGCACAAAAACTGAATTCATCTGTAACTCACCTGGGCTAAAGTGGGAAGATCAGAATCTGCATGCTTTGAACAAGTGTTCCAGAAGTTCTTGTTTCTCCTTTCTGCAGTCGTTACACATTACCTGATAGCAAAATAAGCATCATACGAATGTAAGGTTGTTTCAGTATGCCTTTTCTTTGTCATTCTCCCACTAAATATGAACCCAAGCAAGGTTGTTCCGTAGTTGAGTAAGGAAAGGGGACCATAGAATCACACATTTTCACACGATGGGCCAATTCCGAGCTAGCTTAAGGCGTGTTTTGTGTGTTCATTTCTATGTGCTTTGGACACCCTTTAATCTGTAACGTACTTTTTTCTAATCACAGCTCCACTGGAGCTATATTAAATTTTACGCCCTCCTCCACAGTGACATCAGACCAATCCACATTCGATCAAGTTTAGTAGTCACATCATCGGTCCAAATTTTCTTAGGAAGTTGATTCTCCCGTAGGACAACAAACACAAAACGCAGCGCGCTTTTTATTAAACATATAGGGTATAAACATGGTTTACTTTAATGCAAGTCATTTTCTGCAAGACTACAAGTATGGTTATGTGAAAGTGCTTGTCCGTTTTTTCATATAATCAAGTCAATTCTTCTCTTACAACCAATGCAATAGAAACTTTGCCTAAGAGAATAGCTTATATTAGAGCACGCTTGACTCTCCCGTAGGACAACAAACACACACCCAAAAAAAAACTAATAGGGTTGGTAGGTTTACTTTGACACAAGTCAATTTCTGCAACAATGCAAGTCCTGATATGCAAAGATGCTTGTCATTTTATGCAAATATTCAAGTCGTTTCTTCTCTTGCACCTAATTTAATACAAACTTTGCCCTATTTGCGAATGAACACGTGGTTTTGGAGTTCTTAAAGCTCTTCCTTTGCAAAGTGGGCAAGCGTGACTGTCAATGGTACTAAAATTCGTGCTACACCATAATGGCACCACGTGTATAGGATGCGGCAGGAAGTACTGTTTTCGTCACTGCAAAATGGCACTATGTTTTTACCAGGCATATCTACATCCAATTGTGCTATGATATAAGCTCTTCCCTTAGGCAAAGTTTCAATTTTATTAGTTGCAAGATTAGAAACGACTTGAATAGCTGCATAAACTCACAAGCATATTTGCATATCTGTACTTGCATTCTTGCAAAAAAAGACTTGTGTCAAGCATGAGCCATTCATATCTCCATTTGTTCTTGAATACTGTCGGTCTCTAGGTGCAACAAGATAATGGTTATTTTCCTCATCAAACTACCAACGTCACAAGCACCACTTGGAAATCTAAACAGAACATAGGCATTGCAGCTTGATCACTTCTCTTAGTCAAGTTCCCTTTCATTCCAATTTAAAATCATTCTCATCATTATCAGGATTAACATATGTTACAAAGTAAGAAAGGTGTCAAGAAACGAAATAACTTAATCATAGCACACGATTAATAATAATTTTTTAGCTACCATAAGCAAGATACACTAAATGTCATCAAGTGTCTAAGTGCCTGAACTAGCATTGTTTCTTGTTCAATAACTTGCTCAAAATCAGCCATGCATATCCTTTATCTGAGTGATGCCATGTTTTTTTTTGGCTACAAAAAGCAACATAAGCAAATAGAATAAAGGCTACTTGATTGGTCAAATACCCTGTTGGCCCTTGGTTGAACAAATATGGTGCTAGAGTGGTTTATGATGCAGCTAGCAACGTCCAAGCAAAGCTGAATACTCTAAATCCGTAATCAGGGGATGGCCTAAAGCTCAATATTGAGTGCTAAAAACCACCATTACATCCCTTCTGCTCCCATTTAGTGTAATATCCCACATCGGTTGTGGGAGAGTTTGCGATTGGCCTTATAAGACCCTGCCTATGAACTCATAAGTACCTACTTGGCTAGCCCTTTTGAGGGAGGCAATGCCCTGTGGTGGGGCCGTGGACCGAGTCGTTACATTTAGTCTACTGGACGTCAAAATAATGTTGTTGTATGGACCTTGATTCCTGTGTCTTTTCTTCTTCCTATCATGTTTTTGTTTTTGTTTAGTTTCAGATTTGATACTTATTAGACGGCAACGAGTTGGATGTTATATTGTTTCTCTGTTAATTATTAAGCATTTATAGTTAGGTTTTTTGCGATTGATATGTGTAAATGGGCAACAAGAAGTTGCATTTAAATACACTTGCATCTGCTTGGTAGTAAATTATTTTTATGAGCATCATGAAAATGTGCAAAGCCGGGATTGTGTATGGATTATTTACTTTGAAGGAGAAAATTGTTTTATTCCTATAATCCTCAAGATAGATGTAGGGAAGGTAGCTAAGTATTATTTGCAGGCTCTAATTGTGGGAGAAGCCATTTGACCAACCAAGTAGCCCCATACAGTAATGTAAATCTAACATGGGACTTGGGGGTTGGTGCGTGGGTGGGTGGGGGTAGGGTGGTGCATGGGGTGGGGGAAGGGTGGCGCATGGGGTGGGGGTGGGAAGGACCGGGGGGGTGGTGGTGAGGGGGTGTGAGGCATGTATGTAATGCAGAGTGTCAAATGTGATTTGGAGGGGAAGATGGGGGAGGGTACTTTGGGTAGAGCAAATTAAAGAAGTTGAAAAAACCCATCTTTTCTTAACCTCTACCCTTGTTCAGAAATTATAAAAAGTAATCCCATTTTTTCTTAAGTTTTCAAAACAAACCCACCTTTTATAAAAAAATTACCCCACAACCCCTCATTTCCTAATTTCCCCAATATTAACCAACTTCAGAAGACACTTGACATCATGTACACGTCTCAGGATGCCTTAACAACACTAATGTCACATTAAAAGCAACTTACCTCCCCTTGACCGTATTTAAAATCTGCTCATATAGAATAACATGTTAACATACTTGGTAAAACTTTAGGCCGTTAATTATTAAGCATTGATGTTTCCTACATCGGCTTATATTCTCGAGAATAGAAATGTTAGGGTTGCTTCGGTCTTTATTGCCTAACTGAACGATGCATACATCAAGGCATGACTATTTCAAGGCATTTTCTTTATTTTTCTCATATATGCTTGATGCTAAAGATTTCATATAACTGACTAAAGAACATTCGTTTTGTGATAGTATAAATAGGAGTAATTGAACAAAAAATCACATAATTAGATTGCAAATTGTGTAAATAATACACAGAGTAGATTAGAATGCATATTCTAATGTGTAGTCACACATCTGTGTCTAGAATATTCTAATACCACTTTTATCTTCTGTGGGATGTATCACTAAAACCATGTTTTTCAAAGTCAATCCTAATGTCCCATAAAATGCTCCTTAATTGATGCTAGCTTAAACATATTGTGAAGCAGAAGGAATTACTGGAAAGATTCATGCAACAAGGTTTAGTTTGCTGCATGAATCTTTTCGGAATGAGGTGTCTACTACTGGCTGAGATCAGGTCTAAACGTTAACTCTTCCTCTGGGGCCCTTATAATTGACAAGTGAGACATGCATAATGACGCCAAAACCAACTTGGTTAACCTCTAAATCAATGTGTGCCTGCATAAGGGACACATCTTGCTGCAAGCAAAAGAATGGCATTCAACATTCATCGTCAAGCATGACATATCATAGCTCATGATGGCAGTTCGAACAAAAGCATGTGCATGTAAAATCATTTGCAATGGCAAAATAATCTTTTTTTAATTGCGTATCTTCTTTTTCTTTTGTCATACATGTGTGACATCTTCTTTTACCCAATTGAATACTTCGAGCTCACGGTCGGTTTTTTTGTTTAAGTCTATACCTCTTCTTTTTCTTGTAATTGCACTCATTAGATTGCACTCATTCATTTGTCATTTCAATTGGTGTACATTAGGTTGACGTAAAAAGCAACAGCAAGGTATAGAGAGAAGTATGAGATTGCATTGAACTCGTGGACAGTATTTACGACTCATCATCGTCATCTAGGCCTTCGTCCCATATTGTTAGTTCGGCTAAATGAATCCTTTGCTTTCATTTCCCTCAATCAAAGCATAGGACTGGTACGGGGCACATGTTTTCTTACAAATCCTTAGCAATCAAGTACTTTCACACAACTTATACCTCTAAATCGCCTTTCCCAATAAAATTTTCACAAATCAACTGCTTCTTACAACGTCACTAACCTCATGGCCGTCCTATAAAGCTTTGCTTGAAGTTTGAGAAAAATAACAAAATCACAAAGCACCCAAAAGCCAATCTCTACTTTAACGGACTGCTCTAAATCCTGCAGGCAATAAGCTCGTCAACCTCTCCCTCCTTGTGCCCATCCTCCTCGGTAATCTCTCCCTCCTTGTGCCCATCCATTTTAATATCTTCCCGAGTGCCTCCTAGTTTTACTAAAATTGAATCTCATCTCCTGCTTAATCCAAAACCTTTGAATTTTAAAGTACTCCCCATAACTTTAACTTAACTCACTCCTATTCTAGCCTCATCAAAGTAGATTAGATCATCCGCAAATAAAATAAAACGACAAACGTCATCCTGAATACGATTAGAGAGCTTCTCCATTACCAAGGAAAACCCATAAGCTTCTAAAATCAAAGCCTTGGTGAAGTCCATTTTATTGTTCTCACGTTAGTAGTAGCTCATTCAAACATATCCTTCATCAAATCAACATAGCTTATAGGGACTCCTTTTTCACTAGAGCTTGCTACTCATAAATCTACAAAGACCATGCGAAGATACACTCTTGTGAAGCAGAAGGAATTACCGGAAAGATTCATGCAACAAACTAAACCTTTGACCGAGTAATTCCGAATACTACCACTTCCCTCTCATTAAAATTGCATCAATACTATTGGTCTCAAGTCTCAACAGAAACAACAGAACCAAGTATGTTACCTTAAAATTCAAATGTCAAATTATACTAAACCGAATCTAGCTTGAGTAACCACATCTGAAATTTCTCCAAAATAGAAGACACGTTAATCTTGACCTCAAAAATTCATTTCTTAAACTTTTGAGGGCTTTCCTTATACTTTGAAGTGCTGAAACCTCTAAGTGCCAAATTAAAACTTAATCAATCACTATGTAACTTATGATTCTAATTTAACTTAGCCATGAAAATTGGCATATGATTCCAAAGTAAACTTCATGATAGCAGCATACACATGTGTGCATAAAATAAATATGCGGGTATATGGCATGAAACTTAAAAGGAAATCATCCATGTTTTACACAAGCTACATATGTATACTCTCATACACAAGCATGTACATATCTTCGGACTAAAGAAAATAGTATACGTCAAGCACCTATTCAGAAAGAAGTTAACTTGTTATTACTTGAACTAAACTCAAAGCACTCACTCATCTCAACCTTTGAGAGAGAGATGCACATCTAAGTTAAAAGCAACACTCAAAATGATGCAGAAGAATGACACAAGAGGATGCAGAAACAACACAAAAGTCGGGACAATAGAACAGAAACAACACAAAAGTCGGGCTATACAGCGGCGCGCACAAACAAACGTCGAAGAAACCTGTTGATCACTCAAAAAATGTAAGAAGGGGTACCTTTACACTGGCGCACACTAACGTCGAGCTTCAGAATGCGATCTTCAGTGCTCTACAGTGACATGCATGAAACGATCCTTGATTTTCTCTTCACGGCATCCGTTACGGCAGCGGGGTCGGGGGAAGGACCGCCACGTAATGGTGGTTGGGGGCTGAGGGGTTGGGCGAATGTGATGGAGGACCGTGCTGTGGTGGCGGTGCTGGGTGCTGGGAGGAGACAGCCGTGCATGGAGGCGGGAGACAGCCGTGTCTCTCGGATTGGGGGACAGTCCCATTTAGGGGGAAATATAGGGGTCGGGGTGACCGCAGCAGGGTAGGGGTGGGGTACCCTGCGGGGTTGGCCGGGGGGGGGGGAGATGGAGTGGGGTAGGCAGAATTTTGGAGGGAATGAGGATGAAGTCGAGGGCCGATTGGGGGAGAGAAGGGCTGGGCGGAGTGCACGAAGTGGGTTTACTATAGGGAGGGGTATTTTGGGGAAGGGGAAATGATGAGTTTTAAAAAACCCCATTTTTTCCCAAGTAACCCCACCTTTCAGGAATTTGAGACTTTGGCCCCCTCTTTTCACAATTTTCCCAAAAAAACCCATCAACCCCAAATAATAAATCAGAAAACCCATGTTTTCCTAATTTTCTCAAATATTTAATATTAGAGTCAGGGGCGGAGCCACGCTTGTACGAGGGGGGGCTAATGTACCCCCTCAGATTTTGAATTTTGAATTTTATATATATAGTTTTTTTTCACTCACAATCACACAAACCTTTGATGAAGCTCTACTTTAAGTGAGGACGATGGTTTTGGACAGAGAGAAAATGGGAGAAAGATTGGGAAAAAAGAGAAACAAGGAGAGAAGAGAGAGAGATCCATCCTAGAGAAAGAGAGAGAGAGAGAGAGAGCTCTTTTTAGAGGGAGAGAGAGGTTCTTGGGGAGCCGAAGCAAGGTAACTACTGCGCCCGAGAAATGAACTGAATGATCCGACTGCAAGTGGAGAGATGGTGCTGCATATCCAAGATATCAAGCTTGGCTTGCGTGCTTGTGTTGTTATTGCTGTCAATGGAGTCATCTGGGGCAAGGGAGGGGGTACTCTACGTAATGCTGTCCTATTTTGTACCTACCCTACAGGAAGCCACAATTTCTTCTCCAATTTTTATTGCTGATTTTTATCATGGAATGCTGGGGAGCAAATGTCCTTTTTGGCCCTGATTTCCGGTGAAGGTGTATTTACACAGGTGGCGCTCCACCATTGACGCTAGGCGACAACGTTCTTTAAATCGGTTATGTTGGCAATCATTTCCCACTGTCGAGATTCAAGTAATCTCCCTCTTGTTTTTCTTTGCTCCTTGTAAATTATCAGTTTATTATCATTGTTGTACGGAGTAACATCCACTGTTTCACCCGTCACTTGTGGGAAAAGTTCGCTTAGTATTCTTCTTAGTTTGAAGTATACGATACATTATTAAATAATTAAAAAAATATTAACAAGTTAAGAAAGTGCACTTTATTTTTGTGTGTTATTTTATTTATAATTTTTTTTTACTGATTGCGATACATTTTTAGCACCCTCTGGGGTAGATTCCTGGCTCCGCCCCTGATTAGAGTGGATAAGTGAAGATTTCGGAAGAAGAAGAAAAAAAGGGAAAGGAGCTGGGAAATATGAGAACAACCAGAACAAAGAAACAGGAAACAGAGCACACAGGGAAGAGAGGAATTTCGGCAGAAACAGGGGGGAAGAAGGGAAAGAAATAAAGGGAAAACTTGGATATTTCCTCAAGGTGATCACTCCTTTTAAATTTCAGTCTGTGAAATGGAGTGGGTCTGTGTGTGTGTGTTACGGGTATGCTAGTGTGTGTTTCAGTGTGTGTCAGTGAGATGTGTGTTGCTTCCATGGCTGCCGAGGTCGTATGTGAGGATACGTGTGATTGTGTGTGAGTGATTGTGTAAATTCATGGGTGTTGCCGAGGAGTTGAGTGGGTTTCGGTGCGTGAAAAGTGTGTTGGTGAGACTGTGTGTGTGTGTTCTTGAACATGTGTGATACGGGTGAGTTTGTGTGTGGGATTACATGTGTAATAATATGTCTATGTAGTGTATTAATGGGTTAGGATGTGGGTTTTAGTTATAGGAATGAGAAATGGGGTGTAAGCGTGGGTGAAATTATGGATTGTCATAGCTGCATACATTCAGCCGTGAGGTGGAAGATGAGAGGTGTGTGCAAAAAACGTGAATTAGTGTGTGTTTAATTTGAATAGGAAGCGTAATCGTCGCTAAAGGTAAAATTTATTAGGCAGTTTTTCCACGAATTTTTATAAATAGTTAGGGCTAAAATTAGGCAAAGTCCAAAACTATAACCCTCAACATTTTTACGAGATGTACGTTTTGGAAGTTTTTGGAAATTTTTGGGGTCCGCAAAGGGCGCTAAATTGGGGTATCGATTAAAGAAAATTATCAAATTATTTAGCATAGCAGACCAAACATTTTTAATTTGAAAATTTTATGGAAACCTTATTCTACTGATATGTTTAATTTCGGGCCATTCTGAGGCCGATAGGTATTTTTCGCGAAACTGGCCTTTTAGCGCTCGATCGGGACACTGGTTCGGGATTTTCGGGCGAAATTTTTTTAAAATACTTTTTAGGCAAAAAAAATGATATCAGGATGCTTAAAATAACATTTTAAGATATTTTGGGATTTTTCCGGTGACGGAAACCCCCAGGGGCCTTTTGGTAATTTGCAACCCCAAGGGGTATTTTGGTAATTTGACCTAAGAAAGGTATTTTTGCATAAATTCACATATGTAAAGCTTATTTTAGTGATTTTACTTACGGGAAGGCTGTTTGGGTGATTTAAGTCCGAGAGGGGCTTTTTGGTAATTTTACACCTCAGGGTCGTTTTGGTAATTTTACAAACCCGAAGAGGGGGGGGGGGGGTTCAATTTGGGAGTGTTTGTGAGTTCATATTAAGTTATAATATTGTGTTGTAGACTATGTTCTGATGATTTGATCATCTCATTTAGGTTAAAGCTAAAGACTTCCGGTTAGCTAAGTTAGTTGCGGATCCAGGTAAGGGATTCTATCTGAACCCTGGGTAAGGACTTTCGTCCAAGCTTTTATTCGGATAACTCATACTCGTAAGTACTCATTTGATCTACTTATGACTAATGTCGAACTCTGAATTATGTAGCGATATCAACATGTTATTGCCAGGAAACCCCAATATTGAACCAGAATCGATTAATTGGAAATCTTGTGATGCTCACCTGTTATTGCATGCTGAAAAAATTTGATAATTGTTTGTATCCGTTCTTCCGGATTGTTGTGCTTAAATTTGATAATTATTCGCAATCGTTTTGTTGTTTATCTGTGATTTTTCTTCTGAAAATTCTGAATGCTGACTTATGTTAGTATGATAATTGTTATTGGAATCCGAATTGATTTCGGTGATTAAGCTTATGTTAAACTCATTGATATTGTTGATTTTTCTGTGTTGACCTGGGTTTCCGTTCTGTGGGAGGGCGTAATAAGGCTGGTCTGAATCCTGCAGGAAAAGCAGGCTAGTACCCAAGTGGACTACTATTTTGGTAGCATCATGCATGTGTACACTTCTGTGCTTTGCCGAAATGGCATCGCGACTGCCCAGGATCAACGTTGATTTTTTATTTTATCTACTCTGTATACCGCCATGACTGTTACAGAAATGTGTGAAAAATATTATCTGAAATGATTTAAGCTTCTGTTGAAATCCTTGGGAAAACCATCATCGTATTTTGGAATTGATGACTTTGAAAAGGATCTTTTATTGATCGTTTTGGAACTCATCGTGATTGTATTTGGCGATTTTGGTATTTTATTTATGAAGAATTTTAATCGTTTTGGAAACCATTGAATTTTAATCGTTCGAAGTGTTTTGGAAATCATCGTTGCTTGTATTCTCGGAAATCATGTTATAATCTTTTTGTAGTCCTTGAACGACCTTACTGAGCTTTCAAAAGCTCACCTTTCGTTTGGCTCCCTTCTGCAGGTGATGCTAAGCTGTAGCAGGTTCGGGAATGAGTTAGAGTATGTATGAGATTCCGGTAAGCCTGCCACTACAGTGTAATGAGATCCTTACTTAGGTCGATACTGTCACCATGTTTCATAAGGACTCGAGTTTGTAAAGAACTTAGACTTCAACAGTTTAAGTTTGAGTAGCCTTGTAAGCTTGTGTTTGAACAATTTTGAGATGGTATCGGATTAAATATTTTGAGGTGTGTGTTAGTGAACAGATTTGATAGGTTTGATGTGATTCGGTAGGTTAACAACCCAGGAGTTCGGGGCGACGGAGCTCCGGATTTCTGGGGCGTTACATGGCCCTAGGCCCAATATTTAGGGCCGGGCCCTGGCCTCCCCCCCAAAAAAAATCAACTAAAAATGCTTAGACACGCACATATATATGTAGTAATATGTGTGTAGACAATAATATTTCTAGCATTTAAATATTCAAAAAAAATCTTAATTGGTTTACTAATGCTAGGACCTAAAATGTCGTAGTCTTTTAATCCCTTTTTGGTCTAAAGATATATATGTCCAAATCTTTTTATCAAGTTAACGTTAAAGAAATTACACAAAACTCTTTCTTTTTTTGTTGAAATTTCATTTATATACTAAAGAACAATATGCAATGTACATCATTTACGGTAGAAGGTGATAATAATTGATGGAGTTAAATTGAAGATAAATTTATTCATAAGCCCTCCTCTTTTTATCTAGCTTGGGACCGGCTGCTTGTAAACAAGTAGGCGACGTTACCTATTATATATTCTCTAAACTTAGTCGATGGCAATTCTTGAATTTTTTATAATCTTCTTCAACCGTATCGGTTTCTCTTCTTTTCTTTCTTTCTCTCTTCTTTTTTTTGCCTTTAACATTTCTATTTCCTTTTTTGAGATAAAACAAATGATCATCTTCTGTCTTCAAACTTTGGTTCCTTTGAGAGACGGTGAGTTGACTTTAGGGTAATACTGGGACATAGGCACGCACCAGGACACTATCCACCCTAAGGTTAGAAGTATAGGTTTTCGAAAAGAAAGACTAAATTGTTTAGGCATAAAGGGTTATGAAATGAGATGATCTATACCGGGTAATCAGGATGATATTCAATGGCGAAATGATGGCCTCCCATCACGAGTAATGCTCATTTTAAAGAAGACTTGATCAAACTAAAAGGATCTTAGCTCGGTAAACCTAGACGTGTGGCAACTAGTGATTCTCATTTTGCTGTGGACCCTTTGTGTTGACAACTTATTTAAAATTTGGTTCCCCTTAGTCAACTGGGTAAACGTAGATACATGGCAAATAGTGATTTTCTTCTTGCCGTGGGTCCTTTGTGTTAACAACTTTGTTAAAATTTGATCCACGTGTTATGTACTCGGAACCAGCCAAGTTTGTGGCAAAGTTGAGGGATATGAAAACCGATGATAATGTCTTGTTGTTTAAATGTGAACTCGGTGCAGGACACTTGGTTCCAAATTTGCCAAAATCTATCTGCTATTGCTTTTTGCTTTATGCATAAGTAGTGACATTTTGCTGATTATATGTTCATTATTGTGTATGAGCTGTTCGATACGAATGAGCCGATGGTACCTAGAATCCCTATATAACATATAAGATCAGTGGATTCTTAGGATTGACTAGCATCTGAGTGTAACAGAGATCGCAGCAGAATGAAAAGGTAGAGAAAATGTTAAAATGGGTACCTGAAGCAGTCACTTTGGAAGTATTGGTCAAATCATACAATTCAATAAATCATTTAGTGACTTCCAAACAGGCAGTTCTTAGATGGAATTCTCTTAGGGGTATGGTCAAATCATACAATTCAATAAATCATGAAATTAAAAACATACTTTAAAGCACACAGTCCAATTCCTAAGTCCCAACCTCAAATTTACAATTCCAGCTCATTCTTCGTTTCCGTCCCTCGGCTCGCAACTCTGCCCAACACTGGTTCTCTCATCTCTGAGCTCTATTTCTCTCTTCCTTTTCTCTTGACTTTGATTCAATCTCACCATGGCAACGACAATCTTCCTTCTCTCTTCTCTTTGACTCAACCTCTACTGTGCAAATAGCGCCGGCTACGATCTAGGATTTTGACGGTGACGGCGGCGGCTTCGACGATATACTCTTTTTGACGGCGGCAACGACAGTCTAGGTTAGTCAAGCATCTCTGCTAATTTTGTTTTGATATGTCTCAGTTAACTTTGTTAGTGATGTTAATTTTGAATTTGGGTCAAAGATGCTCATAATGGACATGGCTTAGATGTTGTCTTGATTTAAGGTTTTCTCAAATCTCCTTTTGATTTATCTTCCTTTGGACCCTGATCGGTCTGAAGTTGAACCCTGATCGGTCTTAGATGTTGTCTTGATTTAGGGTATTCTCAAATCTTCTTTTGAGGCATTTATGCTTGGGCAGCAAATTTCATGTCATCCATAGGCAGCCAATTCCTTTCCCAACGAGTCAATTAAATTCAAGTAAGTAGTTGTAATTGTATGTATCTTGGTCCGATGAGTTTTTTCCAAGTCTCCACGGCCATTCACAATCCCAGTCAACACGTTGTGAAGACATCTGTTAACACTTACTAGAATCAGCCATGTAATAGATATGTGGCCAAACCATCACGAATTACAGTCTACATGAATCCTATGATGATCTTTTGGGGTATGGGAAATTTGAAGATCTGCTTCCAGTCTTTAGGTTGCAATGTTGCATTCTCGAGTAGTTATTTTGTTCGTCCTTGGAGATCGAGTTATAAGCAGTTTTCGTGAAGGAGGTACCTTCGCCAAGAGTAAACACGTGAGGGCGTGTAGGAAAAACAAGTATAAATGGGAATCGTGGTGTTGAGGATCCCGTCCTACACAAAATTAGAAATGGGGTGTTGAGGATTGGCGGGAATGATTTCGAGAAGCTGTTGTAATTGCTGAGGCAGGCAGTAATTTATATATGCGTAGAGGCAGTGGGGTTGTTGAATTTAGTTTTGATTTCTGCGGTGAGGAACCATTTTTGATAAACGTAAAGCAAATGAATGGAAGAGAAATGGGGTTGCTGTCTTATGCCCCTGTATGAACTTTGAGCTAGCTGGCTGTATATGAGAGAGAGAGAGAGAGAGAAATGGGGTTAATGGAAGAGAAATGGGGTTTGCTGTCTTATGCCCCTGTATGAACTTTGAGCTAGCTGGCTGTATATGAGAGAGAGAGAGAGAGAGAGAGAGAGAGAGCGAGCGAGCGAGCTATTAGCTGTAATTATTATTAGTAACTGCCAATGAGAGAGAGACTCATACGAATAGGGATTAGTTTGAAAGTATATTATTTTCAAAGGTTATTTAGAGAGTATTTAAGTGTTTTGGCTCGTAATTGTTCTATTCTTACCCACTAGGTCATCAGTTTGATCCCCAGAGTGGACATTATGCACTAAACACGTTAAAGAAATGGCATCAAGTCCATCAAGAGCATGTAAAATAAGTACTTTTATTGGACTGGAGCAACTTTGTTGAAAAGTTCAACTGGTTGGAGGTTGATTTGCAGCATGCGGGGGATGTTATGACAGCAAGATGAATTGGTTTTGGGGGCTAGACAGTAGACCTACCGCCTACGAGATTGTGCCAAAAAACAGAGAGCAGAGAATGAGAGATGAGTTATTCAAGTTTTGATATTTCACACTTTTGCTTATCCATTAAGCTTACACAATATTTAAGTTTCATGATATCATAATCAATGGTAACTTGGATGTATTACACTAGTCTTTACTGAATAAATTGCTCTTACAGTATATGTTAAGAGGTTGATTTGCAAAGCACGCCTTCAAAGCTACAAAGTTTGGTCTCCTGCTAGCTTTTAATGGCTGATATTATGCAAGAAAGAGGATAAGTTGGAAATATGCTTGAGGAGACAGGCATGAGTGTTGATCAGAAACTCAAGTAGCCACGTCAATAATGTTTTCAACACATCCGAGATGGTGACCTGGTTACTTGATTGATATATGCCCTTTGTATTTCATGACTCCCTCCTGGAAATTCATATAGGATGGTTTCATTATTTTCTTGATACAGTTGCAGACAAGTTTGGTGGTCTTTTTTTCTCTTGAGTACCTCTTCACATGTGTTTTTGTTCTTCTGTATTCTTCTCACCAGGAGATTAAACTTGAAGTAGAAGACGGCGCGTTTTGCATCAGAGGACAAATGAACGTCAAACGAGCTATAAGTGCTCGAGTGGGTTGTTGATGTAGAGCCTATCAATTAAGGGTTGGGTAGTACCTGAGATTGTGAGATTGAAAATAATATACTTTCGAGAAGCTGTTGTAATTGCTGAGGCAGGCACTAATTTTTCTGATTTTTTGCTTAAACAACCACCTCCCCTGCCAATACGAAGGAAATTCTTCAGGTTTTCATGAAAGAAAAACCTTAGATGTTGAATATGCTTTAGGTGAAGATCTCACTTTTGCCGCCTTTACATGTATGTGTTAGCTCTTTGAATATTTTCTTCATTAGCATGTGTTTTTATTTGTCTGTTAGATGTCAAATGATGAATTTGCATGAATGGATGTTTGATTCAGGTGTGAGAGAGCATGTAATGGAATAAGCAGCCAGATGATGTACCAGAAATATTGAAAGAACGTTTGGGCTGTTAAAGAAACGGTGGGCAATTCTTAGAATCGCGTCATTCTTTGATGTAAAAACACAGGTGATATAATGAGTAGTAACTTGTTGGTATATATATATATATATATATATATATATATATAACATGTTACAATCTGATTTCTTTTGTAATTTGTTTGTATTTTAGGTTCGAATAGTCAATGCATGTTACATTTTGCACAGTTTCATACGAGAGGAGCAAATTGAACAAGAAACAAGATTATTAGTTGAGGTTGATGCAGAATTAGCAGCTGTTCAAATTTCAGATGACATGGGCGATGAGGAAGTGATAAAATCTATCCAGCTTACGCCTGAATGGACAGCATTTAGAGAGAATTTAGCAAAGGGCATGTTCGCTGAATATCAAGCTAGGCATCAACGAGGAGTTTAATATAATAGCTAATTACCTATCTGAACTGTTATTTCTTTAGTAGTTATTTTGTTATTATTGTATATCTTATCATATCTTACTACTGTATAATAGAAATGTTTTCTCTTTAGGAATTATTTTCTTGTTGAAACGATGTAATATGTGGTGCATTATGAGGAGCTATTGTGTATTTATGGTGGTTGTTGGTCGAATGTTTTTGAGCTGGGTACGTGGTAGTGTTGACTGATGTTATCCTTGAAGAAGAAAAAAATTGGCTCATTTTTCTATTTTATACTTGGTCGTCATATGTGCATTTATTTTAGTGGACTAATTTTTTCATTTTGTACATGGTCATCGTATGTGTATTTTCTTTCCTTTTCTTTTGCTCTTGTTCGGTGGGGTTCCGTGGAGTATGATTTGATAAGAAAAACTTGAAACTTCTGTTTTGCATATTTATCTTTTATTTTTTGACTTTAACAATTTCAATTCTTAATCCAATCTTTTGTGCTAGCCAATCAATGGAATTACAAATTTTATTCAATTCTAAAGCAATTCCAATTCTATAGGAATTGGAATTGAATTGCAATTCCCAATTCTAATTCCAATTCCATTTGCCAATCGGAGCCAATTGAAATTTGGGTATTGCTTTATCATCTTACATACCATTCATTTTCCAATAGATTAATCAGCACCGTGGGATGACCATTTTATGTGTTTATCGTAGTCGTTAGTATCGATGATAAGCAATACATACCATATCATACAACGATACTGCAATGTCTTGGAACTAGCTCTGCAGTGCATCCATATCGACCTGTATCGCATTTGTATCGGCAATTCGTATGTAAGAGAGAAGACGGACGATACGTTGTGTCTTTTTTGATGGGCGGGTAAATCGGACCCGGATCTCAAAAAACTCATTTTCCGACCTTTTTTGGTCATTTGCCATGAGAAAAGGGCTGCGGGACTTTCTTTTTGTCATTTTTCCGAAATTATTTGATGTGCAGATACAGGACATAGATTGAAGAGATCTGGTATGAACGTTTCCCATTTTTTACTTAGTATTAACCCATCACCACCGGCAAAAACATGCTTCTGAATGGTGTTGAGAATGAGGATTGTTATATAGATCTTCTGATTCTGATAACTTTTTCTTTTCATATCTGGGAAGAATATGCAAGGGAGTGCAAGAGGGGTATCTAGTAAGAAGGCATAAAGGAAGGGACACTTCACTTTACCAGCTGTCACTCTTTTGGGTGGTTAGTTACCTTGATACTTATTGTTGGGAAGAGAACGGTGTTAAAGCGGTTCCCTTAAAACTTGCAGAAGAAAGAAATTAAGATCTGACCGTCCGTTTGGCTGATGATACGGCCAAAGATGCACTGATTCTATTTTTGTCAATCCATTGCTAGATGTCGATTGGTCCACATATATCTTAATTCTTATATATAATCAAGAACCACGGCAAACATATCATGTTTTTATTAAGATAATTGTGTACACTGAACTAGTTGAAATCATAGTAACAGAACCTGTGTGGCCTCGACTTGCTTTATGCTTTCTTCATTCTCTAAGCATTTGTAAGTTTGTTGATAGTGCTCGGAACGGCTTTTGGTTTTCCTTGTTTTCTATACATTCTCTTTATGTTATGACAGGTTTGAGAAGCTCCAAGAAGACGCCTTCACCTATGCTTTCATCATGAAGGCTTTAAACATGGTCCCTGCTATGGGCTCAGACAAGGAGTAATTTGGTGCACAATTTCTTTATTATCACGGGTGTAGATTTAGCAGTACACTTCGAGGTGAAAGGGACTGCATTTTTTATGCTTCCTTGTTAGTTAATTTTTTTGATTCTTTCACTCAAGATCCACAGTATTTGTTGCGGTCATTCCTGAATTGTTTATTGAAGTCCACAGTATTTGTTGCGGTCATTCCTGAATTGTTTATTGAACCAACCGGATATTTCTCTTTTGCAATTTACAAGGGAGTTGTTTGCGTTTTCAAACCTTGTTGATCAGATGTAATGCCTTCCGCTATGATGGTAATATGTGTTTCCGCGCTCTTGAAAACAGTGTGAGGAATATACTTGCATTTCACCAGTTTTCTGTATGCATATGTTTAATTCTTGTACAGGTTTGAAGCATTACTCACAGCACAGTAGTAGCACAAACTAAACATGAACTTATCCTTGGTAAGATACTAGTAGTAGTTTTGTTGCTATTCTGGTTGCAGCATAAGCTTGTATTTGGTTTACACCATAACCCAAATGTGATTTGTAAGTTGGCCAACGGGGTCTACGATTCTGTCTAACTTTGTCTAGTCGACCGGTCAGATTTTATTTGCTTTTCACAAGCACAAAAGATTTTTCGAACGGTATGCTGTATCCCAGCTACATCGTTTTCTGTCTTTTTGGTAAAACAAGTTAATTGAACACCAAAACAGTAAGGGTTAATGCAAAACCTGTTTCTTAAAGTATTACTTCAGTACAGTTCTAGTACTTAACATTTGAAAAGTATCAAATTAATACTTAAAAACTTATTTTTGAACCAAATTAGTTCGAAGGCTAATTGGAGTTATAAGACGTTCAAAATTTCAGGGGCACGACTGTCTTTATGGAAAAATGTCAAAAGTAGATTCACGTGGTTGTCCTTTTCTCCTTTGTTTAGTTTACATTCCCAATACAAATTAGAGTAGAGCAAATCTGTAATCGTATTTGTCACCGTAGCCTTGATCTTCAATCTTAGATCTTTATTCTTTGCACTTCTCCACTGTTGAATGGAATGTCCAAGGCATTCTGTTATACAGTAAGTCGTCTTTGCCATAAATACGCTCGAACAATCAAAATTTATACTTTTTTAACATCATAAACTTTCAATCTAGTAAACCTCTAATGGACTCATATACTTGGATGCCAAATGAATCAATGAGTTACTAGAATTTTTGATCAATCTACTTCTGGATTGGCTTTACTTTCTTATGTTTGTGCAAACATGATCATACCTTACCTATGTGGCATTTGAATTAATTTATGAATACTAGAACTTATATGAAATGATTGTATTACTTGTTCCACAAATACTATTGATTGACACGAGTTGATTTTCTATTTTGATAAAAATAGCCAGTCCAGTAATTGTGTTAAGGGCGGCAATAACTATTAAAAAAATGGAGAAAATATGTTAATTTTTAATGAATCAATTAGGGTTTAGATAATGTTGATACGAACTTCGAGTATATTAGAAATGCATTTCACTTTGTTTTAAGAACATGCACTGTAATTTTGATTGGGTCCTACATTATGCTTTGTTTTGTTTGATAATATGTGTATGTTTGTGGTCCAACAATACATACTTTTGATAGAACTAAATAGTGATTTGAAATAAAAATATTACAGAGAGTAGTAAAAAAAAAATCATAATTTTTAAATACTATAACTATTTTAACGAAACCGTAATAAGTATATCAACTGTGATTTGCTAAACAAAAAATTCGAATCATGAAAAATTTACTACAGAAAATATGGTCTGATTTTAAAATGCAAATTGCTAATGCCAATTACCAACGATGTATATTACTATTTATCATACTTGTTTCTTTTGTTACATCAAGTTGGCACTAAAGAGAATTCTGACTATTTTATCTTACATCTTGTTTCCCTATATACACTGCCATCAAAAGGTAGTTTCAAACATCTTCCATCAATATTTAATTCTCAACTAATACTATAAGCTTGGCATTGTAGTAATAAAGATGAAGAAGTTATAGTGAAAATTTTGATGTACATAAAATATAATGGAAGTGTATATATTGGAATTGTCTGATCTCTTGTAATATAATTCTATATTATGTATGTAAGTCTAGGAAGTGGGAGATAAAAGTTGGGGAGTGAGAAGAAATTTGAATCATAATTAAGTGATATTATCAAAAGTTCAAAATTTGTAACCCAAAAAAGATCTTAAAAACTGAAGTGTTTGATGGGAAAGAGTTAGGATTAACATACGTATAACAAACTTTTTACAACTGAAGGACTTAAGTGTTTTAATGTTATATCTTTAAAATCGAGAATCAAATGAACCTAAGAAACCTAGCATGGCACATATCAAAACTCAATTGCTTAGGTAACAAATATAGTAGCTGTAACTTTTAAGAATCTTGCTAAATTTTTTACATTCACTTTTACAGTTTTGTTTATTTTTCCAGTAAGCATATTTACTAAAGTTTAAAATATCAACATATAAGACTTTCAATATCGTTCATTATCCATATTGTTTATTTTTGTACAGTAAGTAAATGTTAAAATCAATCGAATTTTTTGATAGGTTGCATATGTATATTCATACATATGAAACCTATCATTAATGTTCGTTTATTATGAAGATGGATGTGTGTTATTGCAGTTGAGTATGTTATTGCACTTATAAATTTTATATTATTTTGTCAAATCCAACTTACTAAGTATTGAACTATTAAAAAAGATCTTGAATTATTTATGAATAGGAGGCAAATAGAACATATCAACAATTCCAAGATGAGGATAACTTGATTAATGATATTGTGGACCGAGCTTATAATTTTCCTTTTGGATGGTTAGTTTGAAAGGAAGCAATATTGGTTCAAGCTTGGCTCATTGTCATGCTTAATGGTACTCTTGTTTAGGCTTTGGTAGCTTCTGCAATGTAAACTACCCTTTGGGTCTGAACGTTGGCAGTGGTGCTAGTTGACCTTTCTGTTGCTGCCTTCTGCAAAATATGTCAACTTGTAGTAATGCACTCATGTATCCTATCCATGGACCTCTGAGTAGAAAAGATTTGGTCAAGTTAGCTGTTTATCTTTTTGTTGGTTTTTGTTCAGGTTCGAGAAGCTCCAAGAAGATGCTTTCAACTATGCTTTCATTTTGAAGGCTTTAAACATGGTTCCTGCTCGTCACTCCAATCAGAGCTGAGCCGCATTTGCGTTGTACGTGCATTTATAGTAGGTTTGGGCGCAGAGCTTACATCATGTTTGAGATGAATTAGCAATTAGATCTATGTTGCTGCTAACATCATACCGTAGTCCCGTTCAAATGGATGATTTCAAGTGGCTTAGATATCTGTCAGGCAAGGCGGACAGGTGAAATATGATTCTCTAAGTTCTTTTAAAGCCAAAAACGATGAAAGGCCAGCACTTAAAAAATTGAACTCCACAAACACGATGTTACCGCTATGGATCTCAAAACCATTGCAACAACAATAAGTAGATTACAGCAGCCTGCTTCCCAGTTCAACAATGAGCTCCTGCATTTTATGAAGGGGCGATTAGACGGGCGGTAACTTGCGAGGGCGGCGGTCAGCTTTCTCCTCGATTGCTTTGACGATCTGTTTGAGGTGCCTAACAAGATGCATCAAAGTGGAAAACTGTGAGCAGACAGACCATATGACATTAAGCAAACAGAATGCCATTTTCAGACTGATGCAACGGCCTAGGAGTGGTCATACTGTCTTTTAGAAATTGAAAAGTCCTTCTACAGTCTACTCTCTATATCTAAATTGCATTTTGGAAAGTACATGCCGCCGTATGAAGACCTTACATAGGTTGGAATTTGTGTGGTGGCAAAAGCATCTCAATTATTTTTACAACTTAATGTCGCAACTTAATATAAGTGTCCTGGAAGATTTCACCCAATTAATCTCAGTGACGTGTCGGCTTTCTTTATTTGTCGTTTAAAGTGCTGTTGTGACTAAAAATGTGCACCCTTCATAAAGAGAGTAATCATTAAAATGTTTTCTTACCATAATTTTCCATCATCAAAAGTCCTAAAATACTCGCTAATTATCTTTAACAACCATTCCAATAGCCCTGGGGCGACATATTTCTCTTCTATGGGTTGCTGTGACCTCTTTTAACAATGTCTAGAACTCACAGAGCAAAAGCATATAAATAAAGAAAGGAGCAGACGGAAGGGCCCTGGGGCGAGAAGTTACCTCTTAGTAGCTGCACCTGAGAAGGCTTCTGCTGCTGGAAGTTGTGCAACTCCTTTTATTGCTTCCTTCCACCTTTCCACCTTTTCCCTCTCAAACTGCTTTTTGTACATTCCACGAAGTGATGCAGCGAGGTTCTCCGCTTGCATCCTGATTTGATCCTTGCTCACTTGATAAAAGACCGGTACAATGACAAGCCTTTTTGTTTCCGTGCTGTATTCGAACATCTTGAGGAGCTGATCAAGGCACCGCGGGGAATATGCATAGTTCCCTGAGAAGACAATTATCGAACTCCTCGACCGGCTGATTGCTGCATCCATCAGTTCTGAAGTACCGTCTTCATCTCTATCCATCTCGTTTCTCTCAGCTTTAAAAGGGATGAATTTTGAACTTCTTAACTCATTATCGAGGCGCTTGATGAAGTTCTCACGAATGTCCATGCTTTCATAACTTAAGAGCACATCGTATCTGAACACAGGGGCTTCTTTTATGGAGATGCCAACTTCCTTTCCAGTAGTTCTCACAATATCATCGATAAAGTCTATCGGGAAGCTGAATTTCAGTCAAAAAATTGAATTTGAGGATAAGCATCCATAACACAACGCTGAAACCAATTGTGAGTGAATTGAAGTAGCAGGCAGTAGGCATCTAGCAGGCAGTAACATGTGGAAATAGACATTCCCAAAAAAGTATACAAAAACAGTATCACCTGTATTTCTGTTTTGGAAAGGGAAATTCGGCCATTAATCCACAACCTATAAGAACTTCCCTCCACCGATCCACCTTCTTCTTCCCAAATGTCTTCTCGTGCTCATCAAGTGCTTTTCCAAACTGTTTCTCACGCTTATCATCTTCTTTATCATTGAGCCTCACGATCGACGGATCCACGTGATAGAAGAGGGGCAATATCCCATGAGTCTTTGTTTTGCTACGATACTGGTCGAAGATGTACAGCAGTTCATCGAGGCACCAGCTGGAAGAAGCATAGTCTTTGGAGAAGATAATAATGGAAACCCTCGAGTTTCGGATTGCTTCCTCCAATTCTGAAGTGATCGTGTTTCCTCTCTTTATCCCGTCATCATCCATAAACGGTTTCAGATCAGCAGCCTTGAGAGCTTGGAAGAGGTCGGTAGTAAAAGTGGTGCGAGTGTCTGCGCCTCTGAAACTTAAGAATGCATCATACTTGAAGCCATGAGACTTGGCAGAGGCCGACGCTTCTTGGGCAACCGCCATTGAGGAAATTATCTTTCAGATTCTTCTGCCCAAAAAAGGGATCCCGATCCACTGCTGTGGCTAGGGTTACAGCAGTGGTGCTGTGACCCTGTCACAGCCGTCCGATCTTTATGGGTGGGAGGGAAGGGTCCAGATCACGCCACGTCACCCAGCCCTTTATTTCCTTAATTCCCCTCATTTACTCTCCCTCCCCTCATTTACTCTGCCGGCACCGTGACACACTCTCTCTCCAGTTCCTCACGCCGGCGACATTCCCGGCGAAGACACAGCGATCGGACGGCTCCTCACGCCGTCCACGGCGACACAGCGACGTCACCTCAGCCGCAAGGATCGGACGGCGACGCATCTACCAACACCGGCGTGCCTTCCATCGACCAGCGGCTCCTCACGCCGTCCACCGCGACGCCACATCCACCGGTGGAGATCCCGACAGACCCATCTACCAAGCCTTACGCCTGCGACGTTCCCGGCGAAGCCTCACGGTACACCGACGACACCGGGACGACACCGGTGAATCTTCCGGCGTCATATCTACCGCCGTCGATTGTTCGAGACTCAATCTCACTGTACACCGCGTGCCTTCCATCGACCAGCGGCCACTCACGCCGTCCAATTTCCGGTGAAGACACGGCGACGCAACATCCACCTTCCGGCGACAAAGCCTTACGCCGGCGACGCCTCACGGTACACCGCCGACACCGGTGAATCTCGACGTTCCAGGCGAAGCCTCACGGTACACCTCGACGACACCGGTTTACTGTAAAAAGCATTATTGGAAATGGGTTGACTCGGGTTCGGTTTGATCTTGATCATGTTTTTGGATTGATTTAGCCAATTTTTTACTACTTGTCCTGATCATGTTTTTGGATTGATTTAGCCAATTTTTTCTTCCTATATTCTCTGTGGATTTTGACTTCATTCACTTCATTTATAAGTCCTCTTGAATATTGGCTTGAACTTGAAGTTTCATGGCTAAAATGAAATTTGCCTCTTATGCTCAATTTTACATAAAGAACAAATCACTCTTTATGGTGAAGTATAGGCTAAAATGCCTTTGGCCACTGCTTTACGTGTGTGGATGTACATTCTATCTTGCAATTGCCTGCAAGTGATCTATCTTTGCAATTATCAAGATCAAGACTACATATATGGGTGAATCATATCAACCTCCCTTAGGTTTGTTTTGGTTCTCAAGAACTTTTTCTTGAGAGGCATTGTTTTAAAGTATGATCCAGAAAATTTCTAGTTATGGCAACGAGGTAACTATAGTTTCTAGCCCTGTTTTAATTGCCAATGACAATGTGTGTTTCTCGGAACAAGCAAGCTTAGCTACTGACCTCTCATTGTTTAGGGTGTGCAGTGTAATCAGTGTACAGTGCCTCTGACTTTGTCGAGTTTGCTTATTTCACTAGAAGTTGAATTGGTTTTAAGCCAATTTGTGTATGACAGGAGGTTAACAATGACAATTTTAAGATTTTGTGTGTAGTGCGTGCACGCTTGTGTGTGTGTTTGTGAGAGAGTGAGAGAAAGAGGTTTTGGAGATCATTGCTTGTGATAGACCAGACATGGTTTGACTGGAACTTGTTTTGCAGGAACTCATTGGAGAATAAACCAAAGCTTTTGTTTCAAAATTAATAAGGCTTTTCAATTTGCACTATCACCAATATTGTGCAAGGTCCCTCCACCGCTATTATGACCAATTCGACCTCAAAATCAACCATTAAGCTATCATTTGCTTAGCACCTATAACAACTTTTTAAGGGGCATTAGCGTTTTTTGCAAGTGAAGTTCGTAACAAAAAAGGAGTGACACCAGTCCCTTTATTAACCATGACCAGCGTCTACGTCTGCATCACTTGATGAGGTAGCAAAGCAAAGTGTTATGAGACTCTAGCCGTCTTATATATTCCATGCTTGGAACGGCTTTGACATACTGCATAGAGCACGCACAACCCATCAGCGATGGCTTTTTTCCTTTGGTTGCAATTAATAATCATATTTCATAATAATTTTTCTCCCGAATATAGTTCTAGGTTTGCTAGTGGTTTGTGGCATTTATTTTCCAACTATTACATCTTAGTTCAGAGTTTTAGTAGTACTGACCTTCCTAATGAAGAAGATGCCCTACTTTCTCTATTGGGAATATGTAGAATCCATATGTCCACACAGGATCTCCATGTGGATCAAGCAGTGGATCAGCAATATCAGTAGCTGCAAACATGGTGGCAGTTTCACTAAGGACCGAGACACACAGTTCCATCATCTGCCCAGCAGATCACAACTCAGTAAGCACATGGATACACATTCTTCACTAATTGATGAGATTCTACTCTTGGTTGAAATGAGGAAGACAAGATGGCTCGATCAATGATCACTGTTTTCACGGATGTCTTTTCAATCTTCTATGAAATGGAGCATTCACTACGTTCAAGAATCTGTTAGGGTAATGTACTGTTCAAAAATACTTGAAGATAATATACTGTTCAAGAACAAGGCATTTCTCATATTTAGGCATACAATAACTTCGTAACCGTTAACAACAAAATAATTATCCATAGTTTAGGCATGCAAGAGTTTCAAAATAGGAAATGCTACATAGGTCCTATCATGAACAATTTTCATTTGAAAATGTAGCTTCCAAGTGACGTTGAGACTTGACTCGAAAGCACGTTGAAATCTCCAAATACTCTTTCGTCGTTCGATTGGATACGATTTGAACCTTGTGATAAACTTGAGAGCAAATTGTCATCCAAACCGGCCTACAATGAAAAAACACGCATATAATATGAACTGTACCATAAGCTGTACCATAAGCTGGTTTGCAGCATGCATATAAACCAACAGAATTAAACTCTCCACTCTATAATTCCACACAAAAACAAAGTACTTCAATGTAACAAGCCCATAGAACAACGCAGACATAAGTTGATTCACCAAATGACTTTTTAAATCGACTTTTTCGTATGTAGGAAAGCCACAACCGAATTCCAAGATAGTGTACTGTCTGAACAAATTCGCTAGCACAATATAGGCTAAACTTCGGGATCACAGTGAAAGCAGTTGGACAACCTCCAACTTCTATCTAGCTTCTACATGCCGTGGTAAGGCGGATACAATCAGACTTCCAGCTGGTCACGATTTAGAAAGGGGAAATCCTCCTACAATACTGGGGGCAAAGGCTGCATACGTTAACCCTCTTTCCGGAAAGAAGGATTTGCCAGGAACCCTGCACAAGAGGCCACTCCTTTGCAACTTCTCACGTATTGGCATTCTTCCAGATAAGTTGAGGGGTATGTTTGCGGATAAAAGTGTCATTGCTTGGATAGCTTCCTTCACTATTTGGCCAACTATTTACGAAGAGAAAGGTTCATACTGGATGAAACAACGTAACTATCCATCACCAAAGTGATCATTGAAAACAACCATAGGCACCCCTCGTAAATCATTTCTCACCGAAAACAAGCAAAAGGCAGCCCTTCTAAACCAATTTTCTATATCATTTAAGAGACAAGAGTATCTGATACATACAAACAACAAAAAATCACGTCTACATTCATCTATCTTGAAGTCAGCACCTATGACATCATTATGGAATATTCAAATTTATTCAAGGGCTTATAACATCATGAATGCACAATCCAAAAATGGATAAAACAAGATAGCAAAATACACTTGCGATTCAGAGGAAAAGGTAAACTACATGTAAAGGCATGGCATAAGTGCTACCAGCAGAAGGAAGGCATTTTGAAGGAGAATGAAGAAGGCAGATGGCCTGTCCTCCTTATATAATCTGCCCTTTCTGAAGTCCTCACGGATTTTTCATTTAGTTTAGCTTCAGCGTTTGCACGCTTCTCTTCTGCTATCCTCCTAGCTGCAGCTAGCTTATTTGTAAATTTTTCTCGAGCTCGAGATTTTAGTCTTTCAGCCTTCACCTAAAAGTAGCAGTAGAAAACACAAAATGCTAAGAAGGTTATCAATCTGAGGTGAACAGTTACGACATTGTTACTTGGCTTGCGAAGCACATTTCTCTGCTTTGAAAGAATATTATTCCGACTCCAATGTCGACAAAAAGAGCACACATTTGTATCCACTACTTTAAAAAAGAGATTCATATGATACAATTTCACAAGGTCCATGACAATAATCAAGGAGCACACATTGTATTACCGCATTGAAGACGTTCATGATTCCATTCAAGAGCAACAGGGCACTAATCATATTGTAATGTTATTTAGAATGTCATAGTTCGTTGAAAGGCTTTATCCTAGCTTGAGCTCGCATCAAGACATTTATGGTTCTATTCAACAGCAATAGGGCATTAATCACAACGAAGCACATTGCGACCCTCGGCCTAATCGAGGCTGCTTCAACCGAGCGTGCTCTTACGAGCCTCAATTTTATATAAATGTTTTCCTCACGTGAGGTTTGAGTGTCTATTAATCATACACGTTTTCTCGCACGTGTTTATTCCCGCAATCCACTATTGGGAGATATCCTGCAATAGTAACTTTAAATTTCTTTTTTTGCAGTTTTTTAGCTTTTTGTTAATAGTTACAGTTATAATGCAGAATTACATTGCATAACATGAATATTATGTTCGAAGGATGCATTACAGCCACCGACAGGGGTCATCAAGCTCATCTATCCAGTGAACTATTGTATCATCAACGTCCCTCACTAGTTAGCATCTACAAGCTCTTCCACTTCTATAATCGCAATCCTACCTTCCTCCTTCAGTGGACTAGAAGCACCGTCCATTTAAAACTACCGTTTGATAACTAGAAGTGCCACCTAAAACTACCGAAACGAGACCATAGAACATCGGTTTACGAAAACACCGGGCATTGCATCATTTACATGGATGAAGGAAAAAGGCACACCCCCGACATTGGGCCACTAAGGTCGAGGTGCAAAGAGAAATCAAACAATACTTTTGCTTATACAGAACTAGAGACGTGAGGCAGAAGTCAAGAAGAACTAGTATCAAACTTGGGTTGCATCATCGATGTCATAATGGATGTGTTTTCTGTTTCAATTTAACATTATTTCCTAAGAAAACAATCTCAAAAAGATGAATCCTCTACAATCCATTCTCATTTACTTAACATTCAAAACATGTACATTGTACAACAAATTAAAACTTGAACCAAGCATGCAGGTCTATCATTTCATGTCAATTGAAGCAAAAATTGTGGTATAACTTTCAAGTTCTCATGTTCACAAAAGAACACCCCTTAAAAAAAATCTATACAATGACTAACTCGATATAGTAATTGAAGTTCTTAAAACATTAAATTCTAGTAAAGGGAGCTCAAACTCACCACCCAATATCAAGATCAAACCGAACCCGAGTCAACCCATTTCCAATAATGCTTTTTACAGTAAACCGGTGTCGTCGAGGTGTACCGTGAGGCTTCGCCTGGAACGTCGAGATTCACCGGTGTCGGCGGTGTACCGTGAGGCGTCGCCGGCGTAAGGCTTTGTCGCCGGAAGGTGGATGTTGCGTCGCCGTGTCTTCACCGGAAATTGGACGGCGTGAGTGGCCGCTGGTCGATGGAAGGCACGCGGTGTACAGTGAGATTGAGTCTCGAACAATCGACAGCGGTAGATATGACGCCGGAAGATTCACCGGTGTCGTCCCGGTGTCGTCGGTGTACCGTGAGGCTTTGCCGGGAACGTCGCAGGCGTAAGGCTTGGTAGATGGGTCTGTCGGGATCTCCACCGGTGGATGTGGCGTCGCGGTGGACGGCGTGAGGAGCCGCTGGTCGATGGAAGGCACGCCGGTATTGTCAGATGCGTCGCCGTCCGATCCTTGCGGCTGAGGTGACGTCGCTGTGTCGCCGTGGACGGCGTGAGGAGCCATCCGATCGCTGTGTCTTCGCCGGGAATGTCGCCGGCGTGAGGAACTGGAGAGAGAGTGTGTCACGGTGCCGGCAGAGTAAATGATGGGAGGGAGAGTAAATGAGGGGAATTAAGGAAATAAAGGGCTGGGTGACGTGGCGTGATCTGGACCCTTCCCTCCCACCCATAAAGATCGGACGGCTGTGACAGGGTCACAGCACCACTGCTGTAACCCTAGCCACAACAGTGGATCAGGATCCCCAAAAAAAAGTTGGGTTTGCGCCCCCTTTAATTTTCCCAGATTTCGGCAGATCTACCTGCTCGTTTCCATGGTTGACTTCTCCTTGGGTCCAGCTCGTCTTTGCAACGGACAGAAAGTAGTCTTGGGATGAAAATTTTAGGGAGAGGAATCTTCCTCTTACCTTTCATACAGTGATAATTAATGATCGCTCAATATTTTTAATAATTTTTATTAGTGACACTAAAAAATACTATTAAGAATTTTTTATTAAAAATGTTAGTAAAAAAGCTACTTAAAAATATTTAGTGACTATTAATTGTCACTACATAGTCAATAATAACGACGATTGGTCGTCTACACACGCTGAAGGTTTATGACTAAGAGTCGGCCCAATAGTAATGGCGATTGGTCGATTAGCCATAAAGACACATCTGTAGAAGTCAGAGCGAACGTAATGACAATTGATCGTCTAGGGATATGCGAAGAAGTGTATCTAGAAACCGGAGACAATAGTAATGAGAACTGGTCGTCTAGATACACGGAGGGCTTATGATTAAGAGTCGGAGTAAATAGTAATGACAATTAGCCACTTAGCCTAAAGCGCATCTATAGAATCTGGAGCCAACAATAATAATAATGACAGTTGGTCATCTAGGGATACAGAAAAACTGGAACTGGGACATAAACTGGAGCTAGAAAACTCGTTGCCTAAGAGTCGGAGGCAATAGTAGCAATAATTGGTGATAAGATGAATGAGTAAAAAAGCATGTCTAGAAGACGAAGCCAATAGTAATGATGATTAGTCACTTAGACACACCGAAAGCTTATGACAAAGAGTCGGAGCCAATAATTACGACAATTGGTCGTTTAGCCATAAGGATGTATCCCTTGGTGCTGGAGCCGACGGTAATGACGATTGGTCTTCTTGAGATACGAAAAAACTTGGGCTGGGAACTAGAGTTGGAACTGTAAAACTCACTGCCTAAAAGCTGGATCCAATAGTAACAATGATTGGTCGCTTAGACGAATTAATAAAAAAACGTGTCTAGAATCCAGGGCCAATAGTAACGGCAATTGATCGTCTAGATACGCCGAATGCTTATGACTAAGCCGGGGCCAATAGTAACGACGATTAGTCACTTAGCCATAAGAACGCACCCCTAAAAACCAGAGCTAAATGGTAACAACGATTGGTCGTCTATGGACACGAAAAAATTGGAGTTAGATAGAACAAGGTACATGGTATCCGTATTTCAACCTGAATTGAAGGTTTTTACGTTTAAACATAAATCTGGATTAGGAAATGGAGATCGTAAGTGACCTTCACGTGCTGACCTGAGCTGAGGGTTAACTACCCTCAGGCATAAACCTTGATTAGAAACGGTTGCACCCAACGAAGATTGCCTACGTACCTTCATTCGGAAGAAATCAAGCTGAATGTAGTTTGAACCCCATTCAAAAAGAAATATGTAAGTGCCTTACACGTACCTACTTGGATTAGGGGTCAAATAGCCTCAGAGATAAACCTGGACTAAGAGAGAATGACACGTGAAGGGCTGAGAAATAGGAGCATGGCTGAAAAGTAACAGCAAGAATCAGATTTCATTTTCAATTATATATATATATATATATATATATATATATATATATATTCCAAAACTTTTTATCTTTTGAAGACTAAGGGCAGGAGAGAGAATCCTATGACCTAGACTTAGACGAGATAAGACAGAAATTAATCCTGACTGTCAGGGTAGGGAAATCAATGGAGCCCCTGTGCAAAATGCATGTAGACAAAACAAACCACGTGATGGACGGGAAAGGAAATGTATGTAGACGAATGCTGACTACACATTGAACTGGAGAAAGACAGGCTAATTCATGACTGTAGTGAAAGGGAAATCACGGGGAACCATTAGACAAAATGCATGTAGACAAAACAGACCATGCAACAGATTAGAGTATGACAGACTCTATCATGACTGTCGTGAAAGGGGAATCACAGGGAACCCCTAGATAAAATTGCATGCAGATGATGTTGAGCATGCATTAAACCGCACAAATTTGAACACCGACGCTATCCCAACTGTCAGGAAGAGGAATAACAAGGAGCTCCTAGACAAAGACACATTTAGACAACATTGACCATGCAATAAACACTATCATTACTGTCAAGAAAGTGGACTCATAGGGAGCCCCTTAGCAGAAACAAAAATGCATGCAAAGATAGACACTATCCCGACTATCGGGACTCATATGAAGGTCCTAGGTAAACACAATAAAGACACATACATTATCTTGACTGTAGCGAAAAGAGAATCACGGGGAGCCCTCAAATAAAAAATGTATATAAATGATGTTGTCTCACTTATGCTCACTTATTGTGCCGCTAGAGATTCGGTCTTCATATTGGGTCCACCATAAGCGATTACTTTACCTTTATCAATCAAAATTTAGATGGCATGACGGAGGGTCGTGCACTTCTCTGTGTGATGATCGGCTCTTTGATGATAAGCACAATGAGGTTGGGTTTCGTATCCTTCGGGTAAAACAACTGATGTATGAGTAGGTGGCAACTTGGCAAGCAGACCTCCTTGTAGCAACTGTTCAAAGGCCTTTGTTAGCAGGGCGTTTAAACGGTTAAATCATTGCCGTGGCTTGGGAATGGCTTCCCGTGACACTACTTATTGAGACCTAGCAGTTTTGACCTTATATATATTAACCGGCTTTAACAGAGTATTGGCATTCCCCCCCACCAACTTGGCATCCTCTCGGCTTAGTTTCTCAGGGTATGGTTCTCTTATTGATAACATCTTCAATTTATATCGGGGATCCTATTAGTGTTTTGAAGGAATAGTGATAGTGCCCAAAAAGATACTCATGGTGCACCAGTAGCAAGTTATTCTTTATCATGTTAACCTGTTCCTTTTTTTTTATGGGCAATTAACCATTTGAGCGGCCTTATTCCTCTATAGCATTATAAAGGTTGAGACTGACTCCTTAGGCTCCTATTTGGTAGCCTCCAAGTCTCTTTGAGTAATATCCAAATCAACATTGTACTGGTACTGATTGAAAAAATTTCACACCACATCTTCCCATGTTTGCACTCTTGAATCATCGAGGGGGAGGAACCATCGAGTAGCGGCTCCGGTCAAGGTTTGAGAAAAAAGCTAGCCAACTGATTCTTGTTTACTCCACGAGGAGCTAATGCAAGCATATACATCTTCACACGGATCCATGGATCTATCGTCCCCATCGAATTTGTCTATATATATAGCACGTAAACTTCAGAGGGAGTCCATCGTCCGTGCTCACGATGACGGTACTGACAGTCATCGGTCTTTCTCACCTTAGTGATCTGCGACTCAAGCATAGCCCATTTTTCCTTCTATCCTAGGGAAATAGTCTCTCCTTCGTTAATAGGTTTATTGTGCCCGTCGGCTTTGAGTACGGGTTTTCCCCTTTTTCTTTCCTTATTTCTCTTCGTTATTTTGTTATCTCCAGATTCTTTGTTTTGCTCTTTTCTGATGAGTAATCCTACGTGTAAGGTGATTTTGGTATGTTGAGCTGCTAGGGGGCAGTGATCTTAGCTTGAAAATTCTTTGGTAGATCACAAATGATTTAGACGAGATCATTAGGTTGAGGGAATCCTTCGGCCATTGAAACCCAGTTATGTTTTTTGGAGGTATCCCAATACCAGAACTTTGTACTGATGCCAAACCTTGTTACCTTTCAAAAAAAGAATTTTGGACTTTTTCAAATTTTTTGAAAATTCCATGTCTTTTCTTTTTTAATTTAATTTTATTTAATTTTGATCATTTTATTACTAATAAAAACAAATCCAAAAGAGATAATTTAGGAATTACTAGCAAAAGCAATTGAGATAAAACTAAATCTAAGGTTCCGACTAGGCATCGTGCTCAGCTCGACATCGGGAAAGCCTTAGTCCATCGGCTAATCTGAGACTATCTGGCCAACTAAATAAACGATGTCCTCTTCTTGGTCAAGGGTAGGAAGATCTAGCCCCTAAAGAAATGTTCGACTCTCGTTTCCTTGGTGTACTGGTAGAAGTTCTTCTTTCACATTGGACTCGACATGAGGAATGATCAAACCATTTTCGATGAGATCTTGAGTAGTGTGCCTCAAAGTGATAGATTTCCTCGAATGGTATCCAAATGCTTGTTGATATTCACATCAAGCTTGTATGTCGGGCCTGTCGAGTGTGGGAGTGTGGGGTAACTTGGCAATTATATTTTTACTCAGTAGCTATTTAAACACCATTTTTATATGGGCATGCAGATTGGAGAACTTTTGTCTAGTGACAACCGGCTCCCATGAGACCACCTTTCGAGATCTAACCGTCTCATTATCCGCAAACATCCTCCGCTGGGCATTAGAAGTATTTTGACTAGTCTTGTGAATTAGCTTCCTATCCTTGATCATTGTTCCCTTGTTGATGATGTCTTCATTTGAGTGAGAGAGTCTATCAGTTCCATGAATATGGTATTGATATATCTTCTCTGTTCGGCGATGTTCTTTGAGCAATTGTAACTCCATAACCATCCTTGGCTGTTGAGCGGCCAAGGTAGTGAGACCTTCCTGGGAACCTTTCTGCATATCTCCAAGGATTCGGGCAAGATCGTGGATTGGAGGGTAATCTTTAGCCATTGGAGTTTGAGAGAATTCTCTAGATTGGTCCCGATACCAGAGTGTGGACTCGATGTTAGAGCTCGTTACCTTTCTAAGAGAGAAAAGGAAAATATTTTGAACTGTAAGAAAGTTCTTTATTTTTCTTATACCCTACGGATTAAAGGGAACTCAAAAAAATGGCTCAAGCTAGAAAATGATAGCCTAGATGGGACCATATAATCAGAGTACAATGCAGTACAAAACATTAAACCGACTGATTAATACCGTACAAGACTTGGATACTGATTAACCAATCGGTTAATCTTGTGGGTTAACCGTCTGATTGTTCAGTGGGTAATTCTTGGATTTTAGGAGAACATCTGGAAAAGTGGGGTACTGAATAACCGTTTTGTTACCCAGTGAGTTAAACAACCAGTTAGTCGGTGAGGTAAGTAAGGGTTTTTGATAAATCATGGGATGGTAAGATTCTAGCTAAATGTATGGTAACCTTGTGGGTTAGCCGTCCAGTTAGTGGGTTAGAAGTTTAGGATTTGAAATTTTTTTGGGAAGGTCAGGGTTCTGGCTAGTGTTCGGTAACCTTAGGGGTTAACTGATCGGTTGGTCAGTGGGTTCGAAGTTTAGGGTTTGAAATTTTGTGAAGGTCAGAGTTCTGAACAACCTTTTGGTAACCTTAGAGGTTAACTGGCCAGTTGGTCAGTAGGTTAGAGGGTCTATGGTATAAATTAGCCCATTCAAATTTGCAAGTATGACAGTTATTGACTAACCGTCCGATTGCTAGGTCGACAAAGTAGCCGGTGAGTTAGACTCCCCTTTTTTGCAAGATTACCAGCTAGCTTAAAGAATATTGCATGGTTCCCCTGCTAATATGCCATAGGCCAAAATAGGTATTCTCCCAAAAAAGGGTAGAACACTGTATGGTTCGTGTATGTGGTTTCTCTCTCAACACCGGTGTAAGTTCACCCCATCTACTTGACTTGTACAGTATACCTCTCACTTGTAACTCAAGTAGTTAATAATGGGTAAGCACCAGTACGTGTACGAGTTGTTTAATATGCGAAGAAACCAGGAGGTCCCTTTAGTATGAGGCCTTGGAGCTGACGGTGCAATTGAATTCACCTCATAACTAGAAAAAGTACAAAAAGGCTAAAAATCAATATATGATTTTTCAAGTCTAGTCATCTTAGTTTTTAGTCCCTAGAAGAATCACCACTGTAGCAAACCGCCTAAAAAAAAATCCCTTGGGACCCGAAAATGGGTCTAAAATTTTAGGAATCGCCATGTTATTTAATTAAGAATAAAAAGATAAGAAAAACCTGAAAATGACTCTAAAAATGTCCAAAATGCTATTAATCTATTGAAAACAAAGAAACGGATTCAGGGATTAAGTTATACGACAGGAAGGTGTTAGGCACCCACCATACCCTTTCGGTTTCTACTTAATTTCTATTGGTTTTTGACCATTTTAACATATAACACATAAATATGCAATAAAACATTTAACATAATCCTAAGTTTATTTTATATTATTGGTTTGAACTCGATATCAGGGTTCGAATAACCTACATATCTGGTCGGATTAACCAAAATAAAAAACGTTGTAATTTGACCCGGATCCTACGAGACGCGCCCTACAATTCGATCTTAGACTTGAACTAAGAAATGAAATGAAAAACTCTTTCTGATAGTTTGTATCATAGAAATGTGATCGCCTTAAGGGGAAACACTTTACACTATTATAATTTAAACTAATCTATAAAGAAGTAAATACACGTCGAGAATGCCTTGCCTAGAAGGCTGTGAAAACTTTGTGAAAGATCTACGACGCAAGTGATTTACAAATGGAGTATGAAGTGCTAAATTTCTCTTAGAGATGATATACCACTTTTAAGGAAGAAATTGGGTAAAAGCTCTAGAGAGAAAAAGCTTATCCTTGAAAATGTAACCCAGAGGCCCTATGTATAGAGGTATGGTGCCAGAAATGATGAGAATGACTATCCCAGTCATATCTGGTGATAGAGCAAAATATTTGATGAAAGTCGTGATCTTGAAAAAAAAAATCAACGAACTGACCAGTTTGTCGGAAACCGGCAGGTTAATCCCATAATTGCATAATATATTTTTCAGAATTTCAAGACATTATCCGACCCAAATTCGATCATCTCTGATTTTATTAGATGAGACGTACCAGATTCGTAAATTATCTCCATATCTCATATTAATCAAGAATTAATCACATGTATCAAGGATTAATCAAGAATAACAAAAATTCTTCAAGTATATTAATCAATCACAAATATCTTTTCCTTAACTTAGGTTGAACTTAATTAACTGGATTGGTTTAACCAATTGGATTGGACTTGGTCCAATTACTAGACTAGTCTGGACTGGATTAATTATTAGACTTAATTAAATAAATTATGTTTATTATATTATTAGGGCTAAACTCTATAATAATAATAAAATTAATTATCAATAAAACCCAGTAAGAAAGAAAAAAAAATACGACAATGGGGTATCTACACTTAAAAAAAAATGACGTTTTGGTATAATACCTCTTTTGGTGTTACATAAGTACAAATCTAGCATGTTGACACTTGATGTTTTATAATGTTTTTACAGTTTTTTTGAAAAGACAAAAAATAGCTTAAATGGTAAATAACTACCCATAAAGACATGTTTGGTTTTGATAATTAAATTCATTTTACAGAATATGGTAATAAGCATTTATACGCGATACTTGATTATTTTAACAGAATTTATATTATTAGCACGTGTCACAATGGCTCGTAGATATTAAGGGAAATACCCAATTTGGTGTAACACCTCTTTTTGTGTTACACAACTACCTATCTAGAACGGTGTTTTTCTAAGAAAACTTCTAAAAAGTGAAACAATATAAAATATTTAAATAACAATAATGACATATAAAGACATGTTTTGTTTTCACAATTTAAATTCATTAAAGAAATATAGTTAAAATAGATTCTAAAGGTCAAGCTTGGCTTAAGAAAATTGTTGAAAAATGACACAAAATAAACTTAAAAAGTATACTTAAATAGATGCTTGGTTTTTACAATATAAAATGCATTTTACTGAATGTTACAATAAACACATATACATGATGCTTGATTTTTTTTAACGAAATTCATTTTACTAACTTTATTTCTAGACACGCATTATGTGTATTATTTTAACTTTAAAGCTCAAAAAGTTACTTTAAAACACAATTAGCGATAAATGAATGTACACACCTCACAGTTTGAGACATGCAAAGCATCCATCGCTAAAAGTTAACAAAAACCCCCATCACCAAATATAATTCAATTTTTAATGCTTAGTATTGGGTTGTTGGGCGACAATTTTCTAAAGTACTGAAATTTGTCGCTCTCAGTTGAGTTTGATTTGTCAAACTTAGAAATCTCAGTTGAGTTTGATTTGTGAACTTTCTCACTCCTAGGGGGTGCCGCATCATTTTAAATAGACGATACTCTTCCATGTGACAAACTTTAAGTTTTCTTTGACTGCGAGATCTCAAACCCTTAAATTCCTAAGCCTGACATGTATAATAGGTTTTATGAAATAATTCAATGGAAAATGGAGGGATCCTCCAATTTCTAAAGTACTTGATAAAGCAGATGCGATTTATTTGTTTAATCATAAACAACAATTTCTATCCGATTTGAGACAGTTGACGTGAAACAGGTTCAACCCCTAGCTGGAAGTTGCAAGAATATAAGAAGCATTGTGGCCGGTTTCATAGACAGAAGTGAGTATACATAAAGGATTTTACCATAATAGTAAAGTATCTGGATGGGTCTTATGAAGGGGCAGTTTCGAAGCCTGTCCAAGCTGAAGACTCTAGTTCTGATCATATGCCTAAAGTTGATTATGATTCTTTCTCAGTGTAATTGAACAACTTCCTGAGATCCGACATCTAGAAATTAGGGAGTGCTATGGAACTGAAGAATAACCGGTGTACCCTTGATTGCTGGACTAGGTCATGGTGAACTTCCATAGTTGAAGAAACATAGTTATAAATACCATACCGGAATACTTGCTAGTTTTCTGCGTAAAATAGTACGTACTGGTACCGGTACCATCTCAAGTTGTACGTCAATTATGTACATGTATAATACTCATTATTCGATGTGACTAAGAAGGTATGTACCAATCAAATTGTCTGGCATTTATTGTCCAACAAAGCTGTTTGCTCTAAAACTAGCTATTTTTTCTACAACGATATCAAGAAAAAACAACTTATTTAACTAAATAACCCCCTTTTTCAACTACCTTATTAGCGAGTATTTATAGAAGAATAAGGTTTTTGTTCAATAATAAGCTGTTGGTGCTGAAACAAATGATCGGATGTGATGAAAAGTTAAGAGATTAAGTAAAAACATCTTGAAATTTTCAATGAAGATCGAAGAGAGTCAAGACTTACCAGGAAATATTCTGCAAATTATGATAAAAATTATGATGAAGAGAGGCAAGTTGGAACTTTAAAAAAGGTTAAAAGGCATTGAACAACATAATGAAACCCAAGATTTTTATATGTATAGTCTTTACATGGTGAATTTACTAAGTTGTCCAACAAACTTTGTAACTTTGATGTGTTATAGTAAAGAGTACAAAACACATTATCATGACCAGTGCATAGGTCTGTGCTGGTATTACCCGTACTGGCCAGTACAACCGGTACAGAATGGTACTTGGACCGGTACAAAATGTAAAAGGTTACATTACCATAAGTAGACAGAAATGGTACAAAATGTTTGGTATTTTCAGTATCGTTATGGTAGTGAAAACTTAATACTTCATGACAAGCCAAATTTGAAAAGAATTTGCTCAGATAAGTTTTTAGAATGGCCCTCTTTGGAGAAGCTTGACATAAGCAGGTGTTAGGGGCGGAGCACAATTATGACGGGAGTTGGGGTGTTTTGGGGGGGGGGGGGGGGGCACCCCCAAAGTTTGGGAAATTTTTTTAGTTGTTTTAAATAATGAGTAAGTATGTTTAAAATATTTAGTAAAATGCCAATATCTTATATATTAATGTATTAGATTTCAATGTTTTTCATTTTGGTGCCATCGGCTATCGTAGTCTTTATCTTTCTCGTTCCCTTGTCCATATTCATTCTTTCAGATTCTAAACATCCAGATTATAAAGGAACACTAATACATCAAGGTTATTCTTTTTTGTCCTTTTTTAGTTTCAATTCTTATAATATATTAACTTATACGTGATTATTATCATTATACAATTGGTACTCGCACTAGTAATACGTATAGACAATAAGAGTTAAGTTTTATTCATGTAAGATTAGTAGTTTGTATTTGACTAACTTTACTACATTAAATAAATTACTATGAATAGTGAAATAATAAACGCGAAGCCTTTTATGTTAACCGTTATTTTTTTTAATGACTTTTTGGTCCCTCGGTTAGACTTTCTGGATCCGCTCCTGGTGGGGGTCCTAATGTCAACGATTTACCGTTCACCACCATTAAAGTAATGCAGCTAATATCCATTGAAGTGGATAGATGTTGGTAGGAAAGATTAAATTGGCAACAGCTCGAGGTTCAAAACGACTTTCAGCACTACTGCCTCTGGGTAATATTTTCTTTTTCACATTATTCTTGTGAACTCGACAGAAGTCACTAATAAAGATACATGTCTAGCTCTGTACCAATGCAAATGCTTGTAGTGTTGATTAAGATGTCGCGAACTTGTCACTGACATAGTACTTGGTTCACAAAATTGCCATGAACTGGTCATACTCATACAAAATTCTGTTCTACTGTATCTTCATGCATACAAGTCGCTTTTTTTCATTTGGTCTACTCTATCTAACACCAAGTGTACTGGAATTTTTTGTTCTTATTTCCATGTTACTTTGACTCCAGCATTCGATGAAACTTTTGTTTCATTGTAACCAGGTAAACGGATATTGAAGCACATGAAAAATGTTTTACGTAAAATATTTTCCGTATTTTGTGCATTTAGTGGGAAACTGTTTACGGAAAATATTTTACACTCATGTAAAAACTAGACAAATTTTTAGAAAAACGTTTTACCAAAATGGAAAGGGAAATTCAGGCCCCGTACGCTTACAATATTTGTTTTATGTTTTTATTTTCATATTCAGTTTGAACATTCGTTCATGTACTTTTATCATTTTCACCAAAAAAAAATTAGTTTTTTTTTTATTTTTTATATTGGGTTAAGTTTGAGTGAAAAAAGCTGAAAACACTTTTGAGGTGTTTTCAGTTTTTTGTTACTATTTGAGTAATTTTATTCAAAACGAAAACAGAAAATGGTAAAAGTATGCAAAAAAAGAATCTTTTTCATCATTATTGCTAAAAACAGAAAACGAATTTCGTAAACATACGGGGCTCATTTTCCCGTCACTTCTCTCTTTCCACATTTCAAATCTGCCGAGTACAAGATCTTGTGCCCGACTCCATCACTGGCGCCCCTATGTTGCCTCTGCCACCGGTGCTCCCGCCATCCCTGCCACCCCTGCCTCCCCACTCTACCGGCTGTCATATTCTCTGTCTTTCTCGTTCCCTTGTTCAATTTCATTCTTCCAAATTTCAAATCTCCAGTTACAAAGAAAATATCAAAGTTAGTTCTTTTAAATTCTTACAATATTTTAACTTATTCGTGATTATTGTCCTCGTACAATTAATAATTATAATAGTAATACATATAGATAATAAGAGGTAATTTTTTTTATGAAAGATTAATAATTTGTTGTTGACTGATCTTACTAATTGAAGTAAATAAGTATGAATAGTAAAATTGTATGATTAGTTATCAAATTAAGCAATATATTTAATATTTAACGCATCCAATAGTGATGCGAATTCTTTTACGGTAGCCATCAATTTTTTCTTATAACTTTTTGGCACCTCCCGATTAGACTTTCTAAATCTACCCCTGTTGACGTGTACAATGAGATGACTTTGGTTACCGGCATAGACATTGCAACAAGCGGTTTTTGAAGGCATATGGTGATTTATAGCTAGAAGAAACACAAGTTCATTGGATGCCATTAGATGTTGACATCGAAGTGGCGACAAAAGGCAAAAAAGATTCGTCTACAACAACATATCTATTTTACTTTTTTTTTCTTCCGCTAAGAACATGTACATAACTTGGACAAGGTCGTCGTATTTTTTACTGATTTTTGTTGATGATTTTATCGCGTTTCTACTGTTTTCATTCTACATTAAATTTCTGGTATAGGGTCATACGTAGTTTAATCATTTTTCCGCGTCGCCCAAACAACGTAAAACAAATTCATGAAAATATTTTCTAGAGTCTGCCATTTTCCGAAAAGCATTTTCCATGAAATATTTTCCGTAAAACAAAGAGGACCTAAAGTTGAAGATCAAAGGAAAGAAGAAAACTTGTGGTTTAGGGGTTCTTAGCAATGGAAGTGGTAACGCCATGAGAGAAGCGAGGTAACATGTTTTGATGCCGTCCCTACTTGTGACTGGTATTCAGTTTTGTAAATCACGTATATTATGGTACTAATTAAGAACTTAACACATCAAGTGAGCTTATCTTGGTAATGTTTATGTCGAAATTTATCGACGTGTTTAGGTTATGGAATAAAGAATGGGCATCTATTGTGATATGGATTTTTCTTTTGGAAGTAAAATAGTTACTTCTTCTTTGATTATCCATTTTTCTAGCTATATCTATACTACCTATAAAAGTACGAATCTTGTAAATCTTTTTATTCCATTTTTGTCCTTCGTTAATCACTCTAATAACAATCTTATCCTTAAATAATTACTATTCCATTATTACCTTACCCTTTCATAAATAATATTCCATTATTACCCTACCCTTTCATAAATACTATTGTTAATTACTAATTGTGTAATCATTTGAGTTTTACCCTCCGTCAGTTATTTCAATAACAACTTTACATTCCCTAATTAGTTTTTTTGTACTGTGTTTAAGAAACATTATGTTATAAATTTAATCTAAATCAATATTTACATATTGGGAAACAAAATATGTAATTGTTAAAATATATTTATATATATGTATGCGTGTGTGTGGGTGTATGCGCGCGCGCACTACCTCTAAAAGTATAAATTTTATAAATTATTTTTTGACGATTATGTCTTCCGTTAATTACATTAATTACATTCTTACCCTTCTTTTATTACTCATTTTTTTAATTTTGATGAAATTAAAATAATATTGGGTAATGAATCTATTTTATACATTGATTGGAAAATGAAAAGTGTGATGAGAAAGAAAAACATAACAAAAATGTTCCTTTATTATATTCTTTTAATTCAGTTAAAATAAAATAAATATTAGATATTGATCTGGTTAATGAGAATTGTAATCTTTCTTCATTTTAGGTTAGTAAACAATTAACCAATCGAAAAACTGAAAAACGAAAACAACATAAAGAAGCTAAAATACGTGAAAAATCAATTAAGAAACAGAAAATTGTTAGGAAGAAAAAAAAGGGGGGGGGGGGGGGGGGGGTTAAATAAAAAAACAAGGCTCAAATATGGTGCAAATTTGAATTGAAAATATGTTCGGTTATTGGAGTTGAAGACTGACTGTTTTGTGTTTTTTATTGATGAAACATAAAGGACCTGGTATTGAAAATTACAAATCTTAACTATTAACCAATTTAATAATTTACAAAAATAAAGACGTAGATTCATTATTTGAAGTTATCTATTTGTTTTTATTTTCAACAGTACCATCAAACATTTCTTCAATCCAAAGTTTACAAAGAATATTTTCAAACATTGAATTGATTACAATTGCGATCATCAAACATTTCTTCTAAAAAATTCACAAAAAGTTGAGAACATAATTGAATTACATTATTTTTTATCCCAAGTAAAATAATAATATCACTTCAAATATTTCTCTCGACTATATTCTCGTGCAACGCACGTGCTCTATACTAGTTATCTACAAAAGCATGAATATGGTTTAATAGTTAAACTTTTTCCCCCTAAAAAGTACCCTTTTATTTAATGAGAGGTTTATTTTGTTTTAAATTAGGGATATTTTGGAATTTTTTTTTCTAATCTGATATTTTGGACTTTGAGTATGCTATTAAGCCCCTTTCCTTAAAACATGATCCTAAAATATTACGCTACTAAGTTTCTTTCCTCAAAATACCATTTTTTAATATACAAGTTCGCTAAACTAAGGGTGTCTTTTAATACTGTATTAAGCTTTTTTCCTCAATTTAACTTTTTTCAACATTCGTGTTTGTTGAAACTGAGAGTGTTTTTTGACCTTTTGTTAAAAATCTCCACAAAAACATATTAAAGGCCTATCCATATGAATAAGTTTTAACTTTTTTTTCTTATATATATATATATATATATACACCTTGAGCTTTGGATTCTATACGTGTGCTGATTGTGTCTCGTTAGCAAATCTCTTCAACAATGTTTTTAAACAATTCAATATTCAATAAGCTCAACTTTCACAAACTATTATTGAACTTATAAATGCAATAACTTAATCAACTCGATCAACCTTCTTAATAAGAGAACATTAGACACATGTCATTCATGAGCTTGGATCCCATGTACAATCGACTATGTTATTAGGATATATATTGCATCGTATTGTAGGAAATTAAAGAAAGATTAAGAGAAAATGATGAGATTGGGAAAAAAAATGCCAACATGCACCAATCTAACTGATGTTGCATACATCAGCAAAACCAAAGAGGAGATCGTGCAAGAAATATGAAGAAAATGAATAAAGTATGCTTATATGAAAAATGTTGCTTTTGGCATGCCATATGAAAAAATTGACAAGGAAGTTGGGAAAAAGGCTACGGTGTCTAATCTCAGAGACCGTTTGGGATTGACTTTGGGATTGTGGGTGCTTGGCAAAACAAATTAAGAGATTTAATCTGCCTCAAAAAGCTCAAAACTAAGAGGGTTTTTGGGATTGATTCCAAATTGGTCAAACCTGATTAAATCCATATTAAATCAGTTTTGAAGTGTTTGACAAAAAAAAAGTAAAGTGATTAAATTTGCTCCAATGTGCTCAAAACTGATTAAATCCATAATCCTCATTTTCTTGGATTAAGATTTAATCAGTTTTGGAGAATCAAGTTTGACCAAGAGATTTACCAAAATATCCTTACATGTGAATAACATTAAATGCTCAATTTCAGTTTAAATACATTATATGGTAATTTTGCTACACTAAACCTACTTTAATCCATTTTTATCCAAACACTTTCAACAAATTTTAATCTATTATGCTTAAAATTGATTAAAGCTGATTTTAGAAACTAATTCTGATTTAATCAAAATTTTATTTTAAGAATCAATCACAAACGATCTCTAATTAAATCTATAATCATAAAAAGTGAGGATTATGAAAAATCACTTTTCTCATAATCAAGTTTAACCTTCTAATTTACCATACTATCCTCATATTTCTAACAAAATGACATATCATACCCTTTAATTAATTTGCACAAGTTATTATATTGTCATCACTAATGTGAGATCATGAGTGTTTTTAATTTAAAGTAAAAAATTAAACAACTTTTGTAGGTGGATGAAAATAACTTTTTGATAATTTACTTGTGTAATATAGTTATTTACATCACCTTTCCCAATGAATATAATAAATTTATTTAGTAAGTGTCCTCTATAGTCATTTTGTCGTAGTAGAACTGATTTAAATACTTTTATAACTACTTTTGTCAAACAGTAAAGTGATTATGCTTAAAGTGAATTAAATCTAATTTTAAAAACTGATTAAGATTTAAGCAGAATTGTACTTTTTAGAATCAATCTCAAACGGACTCTAAGGGTGTGTTTGGATATGGGATTTTGAAATACTGGACATTTCTAAATGCCTTCATTTCGAAATCCCCTGATTTACAAATTCAATCATTTTGAAATTTCTTGTTTGGAAGAATGGAAGCAAAGATTGTTAAAAAAGGTGGGAGACAAGATTTCTAAAAAATAGGGAACTAGTTATTGTGGGTTTGTAAATTACTGATTGGAGTGGATTTAACAAATAACTAGTTCAAAC